>OX596251.1:5473015-5612432 GCA_951394255.1 Polyploca ridens | reverse complement strand
GCTATATTTCTTACGATTTAGCTCATAAATTGTAATTTGGCTTATATTATTACCTTGTCGTTGAGGTAGCCTAAAAGGCGACCAGTCGCCATCCCGAATTTATCGTCGCCAATTTTCGCCCTGAGTAGCCTAAATGGCGATAAATCGCCTACGTTGGCAACACTGAGAAGCAGTAGAAATTTAAGAAAAAAATCAGTAGACAGTAAAAGTTGATATTGTAGTCATAAACATCGTCAGTAATTTCATGCAATAGTCGAAACATACACCAAAGCTATCAACCTGTTAAGTTTATGCAATGCAGTTATTTACAAATATAAATTAAAAACTATTCACAAATGATTTTCTTCGTCTTCATACATACACTAAAGGCACCATTTACTTACAAATACTGGAAATGAAATCAACGTCATTTGTTTTTGTTATGACTCGTTTGACACTCGCCTTGTGAATAGTGACGAAAATATTTCGGATTCAATTAATCTTGGCGCCCATTTTGAAACGGAATGTTTAGCATTTAAAAAAAAACAAACTGCTAAACATTCCGCTTCCTCCACTGATGGAAACGACGCTGCCACAGAGTAGATAATAACCACTAACAGACACGTTTTTGAATAGACAGACGGTTTTTTTTTGGTATATTTAGTAGTTTGGATTTATCTATGACATTAAAAAAACAAGTAGATTTCTCGAATTGTTAGAAATAAGTCAGTAGATAAGTAGACTAAAATCAGGTAGATCCAGAGGCGGATTATCCGTATGGCAAACTAGGCACGTGCCTAGGGGCGTGTAGTTACAAGGGGCGCGCGAGCTCAGAATTTTTAAATAAATAAAGAAAATAACATATCAACGATTAAGAACTAAATGCTGATTTAGATTGTTTCACGCTAGTCTTCTGCAAGGATGTGGTTCTTCCCCGATCGAGCCGGCCAGCCGGGCTATTAGGTATCTTTGGTGGTAATCGTAACGAACACCATTAATTATTTCATCCAATGACGCGCACGCGGTACGACGGGACGATGTCCATTCGCGGGCCCTGATTGGATGAAATTTATTAATGGTGTTCGTTACGATTACCACCAAAGTTACGCGGTAGAGCCCCAGTTATGAGCTTCAGTACTCTACCACTATTCGATTGTTTGTATATAACGAATAAACTCAAAAACTACTAGACGGATTTCAAAAATTCTTTCACCTGTAGAAAGCTACGTTATTCCCACGGTAACGGGATCTACGCGGGTGGAATCGCGGGACGTTCTCTAGTGATATATTCATAACACACCATCATCTGTCAACACATACATTAAGGCCTATTTCCCAGAGCACAGAGGAATCATGAATATCGATGTTTGTTCTGTCGTCCCTCTTGATTTCTTCACAGTTATGTCATATTTCATTCGCGCATTAGCGTAAGTAAAGGGTCCTGCAGGGCTATTTTAAAACGTCGGATTCGATATCGGAAACGGATTCAAATATTTTCGAGGCGAATTTCAGCAATTGCTATTTCAATTTCCGAAAACTTTTCGATGAATCGAATTGATATTTCCATAAAGAAACATCAAAAATATTGGAATTGGGAAATTAAAATAGGAATTGCGGAAAATCGCCTCGGTAGTTTTTGAATCCGTTTCCGATATCGAATCCGAGCGTTTTAAAATAGCCCCGCAGGTCTACTAAAGTCTAGGGTTTGATGATACAACGGCATCGTAATTGCAATAACAACTAGTTAAAATTTATAGTATTATGGTCATTTATGGCCGGTACAGGGGCGCCTATAAAGTGATTGCCTAGGGCGCTCTGGACCTTTAATCCGTCACTGGGCAGATCTACTGCTTTATCAGTAGATCAGGCATCACTGCAGTACACTGACAGCGCGGCGGTCATTTGGAGCCATTATGGCTCCAATTGAATGGATTATGTTTTGCGCGTGTACTTTGTTTCTATGTGTAATAATTCAATGATTGTAACCTCTTTTGTGTTTAATAAAATAAAAATAAATAAATAAAATAACTAAATAGATAACGCAAGTCCCTCCATCCTGTGTGTGTACCCTTTTGGCCCGCGAAGTACAGACACTCGCGTCCTCTACTCCACTGTCCTATGACTTGACTTATGATCCTGTGTCACGCTTTAGTTTCCCCTGCGGATTCCAGTCCATTGCCTGCTTGGGTATATGGTCGGGGTTCCTTCGGAGAGTGTGGCCAATCAAGTTTCATTAGCGACGCTTGATCTGTTGGTTCTCGAAGCTCTTGCGTTCGAGATTTTCTCGGGCCAGTGGATAACGAGAATTTGGCGAAGGCATCGGTTGACAAAATCTGGAGCTGGTGGGAGATGGCCTTGGTTACCTTCCACGTTTCGCACCCGTACAGAAGTACAGATTCCACTCTCCTATATTAGATTAATATTTAGCTGTGTTACAAACTCAAAACAAGTATGCACGGCTACAGATCAAGCTATACATTTCTAACATAAGCTGACCTCTCATTGTACGGAAATCCTATACAATGCGAGATCAGCTTATACAGGATATGTAGCCGTGTGTACAAGCCGCAGCCACAATTTTCATATTAATTTTTAATGGAACGGGCTATATCGTATTCACTCTACGGGTTATAGGTACGCACGACTACAGATCGAGCTATAATGTCCAATATACGCTGACCTCTACGGATACGGAAATCCTATACAATGCGAGATATTGGACTGCTTATACTGGAAATGTATAGTTTGATGTGTAGCCCTTTGACTAATGATATATCATTAGTCAAAGGACATATATATTTTCTAAGGTGTAGCCTTTAGTTTTTACGACATTACTTAAACTCGTCAATGAGATCAATATATGCGTCACGCACGTGGTTTATACCTACCCAGCCGTTCATCATTGATGATACAAATAATTGCAAAAATAAAAGGATGATCAAACTGATAATTTAAAGAGCCACACTTGTAAAACGTAATTGAAGCGACTTTCTATATTTTATCTACATACAAACAGCATAAAACATGGACTACAGTGCGGCCGCCGACAAAAGTGCGTTTCTGACACTTGTTAATTGGTCAAATTACAGAAACTACTGAACCGATTAAGATGGGACTTTCATTACCTAAACTATGCCTAAGAAAATACTGAAACATCCTGTGAAAGTCCGATCGCAAAATAGGATTGCCATTTCCGACATTACTCCAATATTAACAGGTGTCAGAAACGCATTCTCGGGCCACACTGCAATGAATACCTACTTCGTTTTTTTTTCGGTCTCGATAAATGTAAGAAGCCTAACAACAGTAGGTACCTAACAAGAGACAAAAAGCGCGACCGTGGCAGGCATCCATCGGGTGTACCTTCGTCGTAGGGCGCAGGTAGGTACCTCAGGTAGAAAATATGTGACAGTGACGCATCGTGCGTGGCACAAGCACAATACACGCAGGTAGGTGCGCTGAGCCGGATGGCGTGACTTGCGCCGCTAAAATATCGATCGCAGTTTGGAACCGCGTAGTACTACGTATACGTAGCTGTACGTTTTACTTAGGCTGGAGCATGACATATAAGTTACGTCCAGTTGGCGGGATGCAGTGTGTTTTTTAAATGTTTGTTTATATAATATCTATGTTTTTCTTCTTGTAGCGTACATATGCGTTCCAATACGATTCATCCGATTGCCATACTATGATGAAGTTATTGTGCGCAGTACCTCGCCCTCTACCACCTCTGAGTTTTCTACACTAACGTAATCTACACTCGCTAGCGACTAGGGTGATACATTATGTATGAAATGCTTCCAAAAGTGTCCACTAGAGGCGGTGCTCGTTATACAAAATATTCACCGTAGTCGCTAGCGAGTGTAGATTACAGTACCTATTACCCAACTGATATGGCGCGCCGTGAATCTTCATTCGCACAGAAAAGAAAGTATGGCCCCGAAGACTAACGAAAGAATGCTTAAAACTTACAATCAACTTTAGATCACGAACTTTAGTTCCGTCTCACTCGCAAGTCACGCCCCTCCGCACGGCGCGCGCTAACATGGCGTCAGCTGCCGACCAATAGCATTTCCCGCGCTTTGAAAATGTATTTTCTGCGCAGGTACATTGGTAAGCCATATTAGTTGGGTTCTACTGTAAGTTAGTGTAGAAAACTCATGGTAGAGATACAGATCTGTAAAAATTGCATACAAAAGAACAACATCGCTCGATCACAATAATTATTCACAAATACGAAAAAAAAAAGTGAAAGTTGTCTATATGTGGGTATGATAGTTTACACAGTGATACAATGAAGGGAATAACGTTATGGCAATGAATAAAACACTATAATATCAATCTTTTATAAATATTGGTAAATATAGGTCAAATGTCGTACAATTAAAATCAGAGGAAATATTTTTATCAATTTCATATCAAAATGGAAATATCCATGAATTATTTTCTACACTTTATCATTATCTTATTTTATTAAAAAACACCGTAATTAACTGTATAGGAACTTGAGTTTTAATAGTGATGGGGTGAAGAACTGCTTAATTTGTAAAACTTTTAAATGAGTTTAATTATATACGTACTCACGTGTCTATAGAACTTAGTCCTACGATACGTACTTAGGCATGGTTTGGTCAGGTGCGTACTAAAATTAAATGTTCCCAAATAAATAAATGTACGAATACGCAGTACAACAGAAAAAAAATGTTACCGTAGTAATCTATATACTGATACCTAAATAAATACATTGTTTACCTGCCGCACATTTAGAAACAAAAATAAAATATTTCATTGAAACCAATGATGTCTTATAGGTAATATAGATCTGGAATATTGTTGTTATTTTACTTTCAACAATTTTTATCCTAAATAAAATAACATGACACAAAAATATTCACCCCATCACTAGACTCGTTTAAACAGAATCCAAAAAACTCGATTGTAGCTAACACTTAGGTAATTAATTATTTATTGAAAGAATCATATAAATGCGTTATAAATTGCGGATTAAAATGGTTTGAAATCTTAACTTAAATGAATTTTAAAGGCTTAAATACAGAGTTTATGTGAAATGATTTAATAAAAGCGATAGAGTGTAGAAAATTGAAATATTCACTTTGAATGATGCATAAAACCAATAAAACATTCTATTTTACTATGGTGCCTAACTGCCTTATATCAATGTGCCTACCGTTGCTATACAGTACAGTAACTGGAATAACATGTATTTAAACTACTTATATTACAGAATATCAAGATACATTATAGCATTGTCAGTATAGCAACTGAGTTTCAATAAAGTTGTGCGAACTTACAAAAATGTTGTAACATTACCGTTCTACACGAATGTACCTCACATGTGGAATAATCAATGTACATTCAAGAGTACAATGATGAATCACTAAATGAAGTGCAATCAGTATATTTAGAACACAAGATGGATTCAAATCAATGATTTGGGTAAAAGTAGATTTTAATTATATAATATGATCAGTTTCACATGGTAGTTATTCTAAAACAAAGAATTTATAAAATAATCTTAGACTAGTACCGTCCAATATCTAACTATAATGTAGGTATGAACTGTAATGTTTTATTGGTTTCAGCTGTATTACAAAAGAAAGAGCTCGATTAAATATACAGACGATCATCATTTACAAACTAATTAATAAGAAATAACCACTTTAATACTTTAAGACATAAATAATAACACATTTTAAACAATTTAACTTGCTTCTTTGACTTAAAATCTCTTATAACTATTTTTGACTACACTAATAGTATAACCAAGTCCGTTATGTATGTTACATCGTTAACTATCCTATACTGACATAAAGTAGAGGCGGTAGGCAGACAACTCCTTAAAATTACGGACTCAGAAACAGAGTGTGAAATGAGCTTCAATGTAGAGGGTTGCACATCCATAACACCTACCAAACCCGAAAACTACGAGACACTCCATACACTGCCATACTCGAAAAGAAGTAGCACTAAGTGTCAATTTTTTACGAGTACGGCAACCATTGACGTAGAAAACTAAGCAAAAGGAGGGTTCTACACAGTATTGATACTGTCAGATATACAATAGAAAAAATGGATTAGAAAATAAAACCCTTTTCCTCTTGGTGCATAATTATCTAATATATACCAGATATATTAGTTCTTTACTTCAGATAAGTAATTATTCACTACTATCACTTAAAAATTTAACTTGTAAATTTTACTACTTTGCTAATTTCGGGAATTTTGGTGATTGTTTTGTCTTTATAACAAAAGAACTCATATGTTATACATGCATTATACATAATGATGCAATCTGGTATCGCATCGCAATACAATTCATATTATAATAGCTGGCTGACTCGAGAGGGATTCTCATAAATTTCGCCCATGGAAAACTCGTCTAAATACAAAATCCACTAACCAAAGTAAGGTACCATAGACGTAATTATTTCTACATGGTGAAAATAAGCGAATCTCTATGAGACTGCCAGGAACTCAACACATTACAATGTAGGAATTACAACAACATACATACATATAAATAGGTACATAAACGTAACACACGCACACACACGTTATACTATCAATATGGTGACTTGAACTAGCGTAACTTAATAATGAATAAATGATCAGTCTTAAAAATTCACATGACCCACACCGGATCACAGTACTATTTCTGTACTTCATCGTACATCTCGATCCACTCTGTTGCTGAGTCAGACTTAAAATAAATACATTCAAAACTTACAAGTGAAAAATATTAACAAAAAAGCACTGCTTGTTAAATGTTTCAACATAAAGATGTCGGCATGTTAAAGCGAACATTAATTAAATCACTGTTTACAATTACATTATCTAAATCTCGGACCACACTTGATGGTGCATTACATGCATGGTTTCTACTCATATATCTCTGGTAAATTCTACTTTCGATATGACGAGGGAATTTCGTACAGGAAAATAGTTAAAAACAATGTTTTGTTGGTATCTTTGACTAATTAATTAAGACCAGTGTAAAAACCTTGCATTTCCGTGCACCATGCTGTGTGAAAAATACTGTAAGCCCGTGCATTTCAAAATCCATTAGATATTGAAACACATAATTTACTTTACTATGTATTTTGATGTCATGGGCCGATGATCAAATCATCACCCAATTGCTTTGACAAATATTTTTGTTTATTAAATATATCATATTATCCGTATGAGAACAAACATTATCTTAAGGTAATTGTCAAGTTGTATGTAACACTGGGTAAATTAGTTATCAATGGTTTACATTAACATAGGTATCAATAAATCCAGCATATTTTAAAGTTCATTATTTTGTGCCACTGAGTCACTCTCTTTGTTGATATTTATTTAGTGACCTAAACCTATCCATATGAATTCTATATTATCTAAAAGTAGAAGTTTCAATAAAGGAATGCTTAGGCTGCATTTAGTGCTCGACGGAAAGTCAATGCTGACAGTCTGTCTGTACCCACTGTACGCAGCGAGTCACTTCGCATTTACGCTGATATAATGCGATTATGTTAAAACAGTACAAAACTCAACGTTGCGCTAAATGCTACAATTCGATACGCCGTTGACGCACAGGGGATTAATCCTTGCGTGGTCGCAATCGATGTTGCATTCCAATCAATCTCGAAAACATTACTAATAACTATAAAAATTCAATAAATTTTGTGATTAGTGGGAATTTGGTCCCTGGACCTACGTGCTTCCACTGACTCGCATTCCGATTGTTACGTAAGTCAATGATCTTCGGTTGAGCACTAAATGCACCCTACATTAAGCAATACATTACACTAATCAGTTTAGATTTATTACATTACATATTTATGCAATACACATTAACTCGTGTTCCAATAAACTACGATTCATATGTTAGGAAACTCATAAGAGAATTCAACAACATGGAATGCTCTATGATTTACTGCTGGCGAAATCCAAGGCGCCTATAATTTAATTATTTACTATGTCAATTACGAGTTAAGCGACGATACACTGGGAATTTTAACTTGAACAAAAATATAGCAACACTGGATTAATATCATATTGTACATCTAATAATTACATTAAGTTCTTGTGAGTCGACACAACTAATAAACGGCAGTCTGCATGTCGGGTTCATCATAGACGTACATTTTAGATTCACTCAGATGCATCAAACATTTCATGCAATGTTCAGTACAGATTTGTATTCACCTCTGAACAGACGCCATTAGAAGCTAGTTAGATAAGTACCTAATGTACTGGTGCATTATTTTATATCAATAAATATAATTATATGGAGAATTATGGAACATTAAATTACATTAAATTGAAACATAAATGAGTGAGTGAGTGTAAGTTAAACATGTCTTGCAGCCGCATGCCTACACAGCCTGCATTCCACAATAGGCTAAAATGCAATTAAGTATTTCTGTCATGTTTTAATACTTACATCAATCTGTTGTCATATTAAATACATCATTTCAGAACAGGTGGAATGCAGACTAATTAATCTAGCTACCTAAGTCAAATATATATTTAACAGTATTTGACTAAAATGCTTGAATATTATAAACAAATCACTTGATGCATAATATTGCTGCCACATTACAAACAACCCTTTAATATAAATTTCATATGCATTATTGCTTACATGATGGGAATTATTCTTGATCCGATTCTATTAGGTAATACACAAATTATCACAAAGCCTACTCTTTACCAAGACTCCAATCACGATTTTTCCTATACCTTGCCCATTGACGTCCAGAAGTAATATTGGCACGCGGCACACAATATAATTGCCTTTCTTGTCCTAATCTTACACAAGTCAGTCAATCCTCATTTCATCAACACAAAATTACTGCAATCAGCCAAACTAACGTAATATTTATACAAAAAATAATTACATTTGAGACCAAACTAAGCACAGCGCCGATCGGCATCTAGGTTGCTCACTGCGGAGGCACTTCTCGACAGTGTCGAGAGGAAACTTTACAGAAATACAAGGCGAGGCGGAGGTACTCGTTTGATTCGAATACAAATGCAAAAGTGACTCTGGGAGCTAGCCCAATAGTTACATTTGATTCCATAAAATAAGGTACTCCGTCGCGCTCCTCGAGCATCTCAACTGAGCCTCGAGTATCTCGCAGTGAGCGACCAGCCGTATGCGACAACACATCCAGCTGGCAAATTTTACCATTCATCGATTTGACTTCAATGCGTAAAAAAATAAACAAAGACGCAGACTTATCGATTCGTCACTTTGGAAAAGACAACTAAACAACTAAAATATTAAAACTATATATTCGAGGAGGGTCAGGAGCGCTCGCTAAGCGGAAGCGAATTTACGAGGCGAGTCCGAATGCGTTTAACGCGATCACGAGTGCTTCACAACGATGACGCCGGGGCGCGAGAGGTGGGGCGCGGGGGGCGCCGGGGGCGCGGCAGGCTTGGTGGTGAGCGCGAGCGGCGCGTCGGGCGCCTGGTCGCGGAACAGGTGGTCGCCCTCCAGGTGGCGGATGGCCTCCACGATGGTCTCCAGGTTCTGGCGGCTCGTGCTGGCCAGGTGGTAGAGGCGTGAGGGCGCGTCGTGCGCCGCCTCCGCCGCCGCTCCCACCGCCACCCCCACTCCCGGCAGCACCTCCACCTCCACGCGCGGCTCCGCCTTGATGGCCGCCTCCAGTAGTGGCGCCCCAACCACCACCGCTGGGGCCGCTTCAACTGTTGCTGCCTCCGCTTCCTCGCTCTTCAACTTGCACTCCTTGTTCCCTTCTGTGGGCTCGAATTGAACTACAGGCCGAGATAAGTCGCACCCGGTACTCGGGTACATCTGTGTCTCGAGTGCGTGAAGGCGCTCCTCCAGTAGGCGTCGCAATCTTCGCTCGCGTTCTAGTTGCCCGCGCAGCTCACCGCCGTCGTTCTCCTTCTTTTGGGGTGCACTCGTTACCGTTATAACGGCGACGGGTTCGGGAGATCGCGAGTTTGTAATTGTATCATCGGTAGAGTCGGGGATTATTGATGGAACATTAGTAAGAACCTCACTTTTCCTCTTCTTCAATGGTATTTCACCACCCTCATGTTGGTTGAGCAGTCGCTTTAGCTGACAGTTTTGAGACAGTAGCCGTGTTTTTTCTTGCTCCAAATTATATATATACTCTGCAGTCTGCTGTAATATGGCAGCCTGTAACAAAATGAAAAGATTCAGAAATTAATTTATAATTTGTACAATTTTTGAGAGGTAGAGAGTAGCGTTTAAAGAGCTCAAAGAGCAGCTCGACTGGGGAAGTACCTCTACCTTACAGAACAACGCAGACAAATAACTTTATGTTGTGTGCCTGCGCGTTAGTACGGTCGCCAGTGATCATTGGGGAGGGGGGAGGGGTCAGAAACGCGTGAGCGATGCCCGTGCATTGCAAGCGTTCATTCTGCTTTCCATCAGGCGTATTTTTTTTTTTTGTTATAATATATTTATTTACCATAATATTTTTTTTACATTATTCCATTTTTATAGCCTTCACGGAAGCCTCGAGGGCTTATCTGTGTCGGCGGTATAGTTAGTTACTTGATGGAAATTATTGTGTTACATACTTTGCTTAGCTTCTCGCCTTCGTGCCGAGGCAACAAAGTTCGCAAGGCTTGAAAGCCAGCATTGATGCTCTGCATGCGCCGACGTTCATTGCTGTTGGCGATCTCTCGCCGGATCCTTTTCTCTGCCTCCATTGTTTTGCTTCCAGAAGAAGAATGCTTGTCACTGCAAAAAATATTTGAATTCACAATACAGTTAAAAATTTCAACAATAAATTAATGTAGATTAAAGATCAAATCAACAGTTTTCATTGTTAATTGCATGTAGAAATTTTTTATAAATTTTGTTCATTCATTTAAATATGAGCATCCAAATTCCAGTTCTATCCACATTTCAAAGAACTTTAATCATTTCCTAGAATAAAAAAAAGTTTCTCATACATATGTTTATCTTGGGTAGGTTTACATAAGTACCAAGTACTCAGTGTTTATAATATTAGTAGTATGTTATATTTTGCAATTAATATAAAAGCTTCTAAATATTATATATTATAGAATCATTTAAACCTGCATAATATAATGAGCAAAGCCATATTTAAAACTTTAGTTTGTATAATGTCCCAGGATATTTATTTATTTATTTATTATTATTATTATACAAACAAACAAATGCAATGGAAGGTGTGTGCATAGGGTTACTATATGCCAGGCTTTCGCCTGATTTGCCAGGCATTTTATGACTTGATCAGGTGTCCAGTCGGCATTATGTCAAGCATTTTGAACTTCCACACCTTGTTTCGTTTCTTATGTATTATAAATATGGGTATGTGACCAGGACAATTTAAGTAAAAATAGTGTAGGTAGTGATCAAACTCTTATTAAACAAATCAACGGTCCCTACAAGTACCAATGAACAAGTCCCATACATCATGTATGGAACATGTTCCTTTGTATGTAGGGACCGTCGAAATAGGTAACCTTCATATTATTAAGGTATAAACCCCTCATAACCATAAAAATACTTTGGTCTTGTAAGTACCTATAAAATATGTTTAATTTATAATTATATAATTCTTGCAGGAGTCTTCTCAGTTAAAGTGTATTCCGAACCTGTCGTAAATTCAATTGTATGTACCTACTACTTAACATTCATAAGTGCCTTACTATACTCTATTTCACATAAGATGAGTCGTCAAGGTCAAAGGTTTTTCACTAATATCTAGTGAAATTCCATTTGATTACTCTGAAATAATATTCACAATATTTCGTGAAACCTAGCTCTATCATAGTATTCCTTTATTATATCGAAATGAACATTAACCATTGAGAAATTTAATAAAATACCATGTGTCACCGAACTCATGTTATTTGAAATATACTATAGGGCCTAAACTGGGTAAATTACTTTTTGATTTTGAATTCAAAACAAAGTTAAATCATGACGAAATCAATGTTACATAAATTAATAGGTACCTTTTAACAATTTATGTGACATTATAATTAAAAATAAAATAATGACATGATCGACATGACAAACTAAGGTTTTTAAACCAGGACAATTTCCTTAATGGTTGGGACACCACACTTCATATTATTTCATTTCACCGCACTTCATATGTCCCGGTGTATGGGACATATGGCAATACCCTAGACCCCATAAGGATGCAAAATATTTTCTATTATTTGGATTCTCAGGTACTTACTACAAGGTCTACAAGATGTGTTATACAAGATTATATTGTATATATTCAGCTTATATTGAAGATGATTAAAGCCCAACTCAAAGATTAGTATTGAAAATATATCATAATATGCCTTGCATATATTCATATTAATATATAAGCTACCTCTGTGATGGGCTTAACTCAATTGATGTTATTGTATAAAAATCTAACAAACATAAAGAGGCATATTATGCTTCAGACAAGTAATAGATTTTAATTTGTTCACTTACAAATAATAAACAAATTTTCATCAATTTTGGTCAAGGTCATGAATAGAATGCAAATCAAACAATTATTACAGAAATATTCACATGAAAATAAATTATTGAATGATATAGATAAACATTTGTACATACATAAACAGACTGTTGTGTATTTCAATTTATGCATTATGGCAATAATGTAATTAAACTAAAAGTAGTACATAAATACACGTTTCTCTAAATACGTGTAGGAAACTGAAAAAAACATGAATGGGTGAATTTACGGTAAAGCATACATGTGTTTGATAGTACGATATTTTCGCAATATATAGGTAGGGGCGCCTACTACGCCTATTTGATTTGACCAAACATGGCGGCCCAACAGCTGACTATGGACCGGCACGGGGCGTGAGCGTCGTCATATGGCCCGCGAAATCACGATCATTACGCGAAAATGATGGCAAACAAATTTAAGTGGGAAAATCGTTCCTTTACGGATGTAAAAAGTAAATGAATCAAGAAAACAAACAAAATATCGGCAACCACGCCGGTTATTCATACCTGGCAAAAGCGTGATCCGATGCCTCTTCTTCGTACAAGTTATAATCTTCTACTTCTAGCAAACAAACGTCATTACCGTGTAATGATGACATTACTTATGTGCACGTATTGTATTTATTCACATCTAAGCTTGCAGCAGAGCACTTGATTAAATTGTAAGTAGAAAAATAAAACAGTGGTGTAGTACACACAGTCCACAATGGCGGGAAATGACAATGAGTTCGGTCAGGTGACGCTTCACTAATTTCACAATGCACCACTAAATAACCCCCACAATTCACTTTTCAAACCATTAAATTAAAACAGTGAAAATCGAGATAACAATTTCTCTAAATTTAAATGCAAAGATTTTTTAAAACAGTAATTAAAATGGAGGGAGTCAAGGGCAACGCGACATCGACAATATCGACATCTCCGTCGGTCGACGTCGCGTCGATGCAGGCAGTGCTGCCAACTGACTGCAATGAGAAAATCCGTACATTCACGGTCCGACCGATTTGGTTTGGCTATGCACAAAATATCGTTGAGCCAAATCAGTCAATAGAACGACGAATTTGGACTTTATGGCTGACACCATGGATTTAATATACAAACAGGATTGAGCTCTTGGGCCAAAAACGCGAGCAGAGAGAGATAACGCATACCGAGGCTGTTTATCCCATTCTAATAGGGTGACCAAACATTTTTATAACGAACAGGAAAGTTGGATTTGAGAGATAATTTGTGTCCGGTTGACACTTCTTCTTCCTAGTCGTGCACTCTTGGCAGAGTGGTCGTGGTCATTGTTAGTCCCTTTCGCGCACAATCGCTGCATTGCAAAGTTCCTCCAATTTTGTCTGTTTGTGGCGTTTTGACACTAGTTGATTTCAAATTATTGTTTGTATTACAAAAATATTAACATTATGTTACTTAAAATAGTGAAATAATAATTTATAGAAAAAAGAAGAGATAAAACCATAATGAAAAACTATAGATATCGAGATACGGGACCACGGCTTTTCCCCTTGATCTTTTTTCAGTTTGCTCTACAGAGCTGTTATTTGGGAATTAAAATAAAGCAAAGGGAAATAAAACTCAATGTGCTTGACAAAGTAGGTATTTATTAAAATTAAACACGGCTAAACAAAATCGTTTTATTTAGTTTCTGCCTTAGGCCAATCTCACTGCCTAAGTTTCTGAATGCATTACATTTCGCGTGGTGAATAGTTACGAATTATTAGCCAATGCTTTTACTAGTTGCAGTTCGTGCGGTTCTTCATCTGTTATGCATTGGAAAGGATGCGGTGGAATAATAAGATGTTTCAATCTTGTGGAAAACATTTGTTTTAATCGCATCAAAATGGCATTTTTGCTTCATTTCTTCTTTCGATGGAAAGCTGTAACAAACATAAAAAATAATGCTATTTCAATTATGCGATACATAGGTACAAATAATTTATACAATAGGTACACATTAAAACACACAATAAACATTATACTTAGTTTTAAAAAGAATTACACTAACTTTAGTGTCTTCCGTCTACAATTTTTTTTAATAAACCATGGTCAAACTACTTATGACTCACCATTGTTAGTAAATAAAATCATCGTTATTCCTTACTTGTGAAATAAAATCCCACAACCAGCACATGATTCACTTTTACATGTCTTGATACAATTTTTTTTCACCATTTTCACGATAAAAAGTATAAAAACCGTAGCTAAAACTTAAAATGCGTTTCCACAAAACAACAGAAAAAGTCGCCATGTCGCCATGACACCACTGATATCAGATTTCAGTGCTACCAGAATAATTTTATGATAGCTACCAAACAATCATATTATTTTGATTATTTTACTTAAATACAATTATTTATTATTATGTACAGATGTAAACCTACAAAATAAAATGATTTAAAACTAGTTTAATAGCAAAAAAATATTTATACGTAATATATTTTACTTGTTGTGGTAAATTTTTTCTACCATCTTTAACATTTTTATCTTTTGGCAATTGAGGAAAAGGGACAAACGGCCTCGGTTCGGGCTATCGCTCTCGGCTCGTTTTGCCTCGGCTAAGATAACTAACAAAAGTAAACCCTAAAATGCATGACTTATGGTTTATTTTTGTATGATAACATTTTTGGAGAGTTCAGTCCTGTTTGTATATTACGCCCATGGCTGACACCGATAGAACTCACAGATGAACAATCAATTTCGTCTTTACCATAAGGACAAACAGGGCCCCCACAGTAACGGGGGCCCCGAAAGGCCGATTATTCGCTTACACTACACAATGTTTTTTTATATTTGGGTAGATATTGGCCCTGATTCTGTTGTTCACAACTAAACTAATTTTAATCTCACTATGAATTTATTTTAATCTCACTATCACTACAAAGTAGTACCTACCTATTGATTCTTGTAGCTCCGTGATAATTAATTATTTTAAAAAGTTTAAAGTTCTTTTTATGTGGATGTGATCTGTGCATTACAATTAATAATCCAATTACTAATAGTGACAGTGTTTGCAAAAGATTCTAGCATTAAACTGAATCTAAAATCACAAAATACATACGAGTCACGGAGACTAGTCAAAATTTACGCATCAAAGTGATCTATCATCGTACATTGTGAAATATTCAGTGCTTATCAAATATATAACACTTAAATACCTAAGTTAATAAACAAAAAACGTACGTTTATTATCAAAAACAACAAGTGCCAATTGTTTTTTTTTTTTCTCGTGGGTGGTTATGGTTTTACTAAAAATCTACAAGAAGTTGCTACCTCCTCATTCGTTGATAAAGCAAAATAGCAGAAACGAATGAGATTAAAATTTTCACCACTACAAATAACCTCCGCGTAGCGTTAAGGTTTTGATGCTTGGATGTGCCAATGAGTTCGAGCGGTCGTACGTTCAAACCTCACTATTTGGTACAAAAAGATAACAATTTATCTCAATTAATTTGTCATAAGAAAAGGATGTAAGAAATTTAGTCCTGTCAAATTAGTCCAATGCTTGTTTTCAATATAAATTTAGTCGCCATCTATCGCGGTTACGCCTAAGTACACGCAAAATAAGACGGCAAAGATTAATTTGACAACTTAAAATATGTTCTATCCTTTTTCAATAATGTTCGTAAGAAAGAGAGGAGATGTGACTAAAATTAGTTTAGTGCGATTTACAACAGAATCGGCACCATTAACTTCAACATTTTAAATTAAAATGTTAATCGGACACTAGATCAGTTGTTAATTTTAACCAGAATAAAAATATAGAAACATAGCAGAAAAATGTTAATAATAATGTCATTAACAAAAAACATTTGTAATAATTTATTACTTGTTAATGACTAATTATCATTTTAAAATGACTAATTATCATTTTATTTAATTATCTTGTAATTACTACTCTTTTTGTTTTATAAATTATTCAATCAATTGTTCATATATATTAATATTATTAGCTTTAGGGGGGAAGACACTGTCGCCTGTAACACAGTTATTATATAACTAGCACAGACGACAGGGCTTCATGTATTACTTTAATAACGTTTTTTTGTGAACAATAAAATTATTATTATTATTACTTTCCAACGGGACCTCAAATTCTTGTGTGCCCAAGGGCCCCGGCGCATGGCCTAAGACGGCCCTGCAGATGAATACCTACGTTATTTATGTACTAATGAAACTGCTATTGGATGCCTTATTATTCGGCAACGTACAGTGTGAAGACTCTCTTGTATGTATCTCTTTCTACGTCCGGCAAGCTACGCTATATACCTCCCGCAGTCCACATGACGCCCGAAGGCATTGTACTCGTAATTCATTGGATTAGAGTTGGAAGTCAATCATGCATGCCTATTGTCTATCATGGCCGATACACTAAAGGCATCTGCGAACGACATTTGGCCACTGGCCACCCATCGGTAGGGCGGTCGGTTGATCTGACCTTTTTTTTTTTTTTTTTTTTTTTTCTGTTTATAGGCCTGTGTTTGACTGCAATCTCACCATGGTAAGTGATGATGCGGCCGAAGGTGGTAAGCACACAAAGCCTAGAAGGAACTGGCTCTCAAGTGCAGCTATCGGAACACACCGAAAGGTGCTTGGCGACAGATTTTCAACTTGAGGGTGGTAGCCAGCCAGGCGGGTACTACAAAGTACCCTACCACCGTGCTATGGTTTCCTCACGATGTTTTCCTTCACCGAAAGCTCAAGCTCATTGTAGGATTCGAACCCGGGACCTTCATCTCGGTATCCGACGTCACTACCACTGAGCTATCATCGCCTTAAAACCTCTGAAGATATGATGGAATTCTTCAACGGAAAGAAGCACAGACATCGCGATTTTAGCAATTTATATTCAATATAGTCGGCCGGCACATCCTCGATCAGTGACAATTCCTGAGAGGTACTGAAAACGCATATATGAAACCTAAAATTAATAAATACACTTAAAAATTAAAATAAATATATTTTCAATGGAACACGTTCGTGCCAATTCGTGCTCTTTTGCTGACTTCAAAAAAGTGTCAGATTAGATAATTCATTACTTTTAATTTACTCTTTATCCCGGGGATGCAAGAGACACCCCGGAGGACAGCTAATAATTATGTGGGTGCTGCGGAGTCCTGCCGCGCTACATTCGGCATTCCGACGGTGGTCGACGTCCTGCCAATCGGAGGGTATGTTACTAGTATTACTCGCGCATGTACCTACAGCGCAGGTGGTGAGTGAAAGTACTACGTGTTACTACAGCAATATTTGTTTCTCAGTAAACCTCTATGTAAGATCGAAAGATTTAATTTAAAATAATACACACAAACATACATTCTCAAATTGAATAAATACATCCGCGGATTGAGCGCCCTGGCCGCTGACCGCTCTCAGACTGTGGAATGAGATTCCCATCGTGGTTTTCCCAATGGGAATACGAGGCGGGAAATATGAAGAATTTTAGTGTTATTTTTTAACCTTCGGAAATCAATATGGATAGATATTTCAGCGATTCGCGACCATAGATTAATGTTCAACTGTGAACAAAACAGGAACCAACCTAGGAAAAAAACCTAGGATAAAAAAATTATGGAAGCACATTTATCAATAAAAGTAGGGTAGATTAAATAATTTAAGAATTAGTTGTTCAAAGACAGAATTAATGAGAAAGAGAATATAAAATAACAAAATTAAATTTAATTATCGAACGGTAAAAACGTGAAAATTATATATTATTATTAGGTCTTTACCTATGAAATTGCCGTTTTGTATGAAAAAATTTAAACGAATTTTTTTCATGTATTTTTTATTTGTATTAATCGAAGTAATCACCCATGCAATCAATGCATCTTTGCCAACGCAGTGGCAGTTTATTGATGTCCTTGTGTCCTTGATACGTGATGGCAACAAATTCTTCAAAGGCATTTTGTACTGCCTCTCGGGTATTGAATTTTTGCCCCGCCAAGAAGTTATCCAAATTCTGGAAAAAGTAGGAGTCTGTAGGTGCAAGGTCTGGTGAGTAGGGCGGATGACGGAGAACTTCCAACCCCAGTTCTTGCAACTTGGAGACCGTCTGCTGTGCAGTATGAGGTCGCGCGTTATCGTGCAGGAGCAGCGGAGACGAGCGATTGACCAATACTGGTTGGAGATGTGCCAGCTTCTCCATCATTGTGTTCAGTTCTTCACAGTACACATCTGCAGTAATGCTCACCTCGTTTGGTAAGAAGCTGTGATGAATCACCGGCGCTAGACCACCAAACAGTGACCATTACTTTTCTAGGGGTAAGTTTTCGTTTAAGGCATTGTTTAGGTGCTGAACCAGGATCCAACCAACTTGCTGAGCACTTGCGGTTATCAAACAGAATCCATTTTTCATCGCAGGTAACAATGCGGTTCAAAATTCCTTCATGCGTGTGTCTGTAGAGCAGTGAAAGGCACGTTTCGACGCGTACTTCGTGCTGGCGATCATTGAGTTCGTTGGGCACCCATTTGTCAAGCTTTTTTACCTTGCCAATTTGACGCAAATGGACCAATATTGTTTTGACGTTAACGTCGAAAGCTGCTGCTAATTCAGCCGTCGATTGTGTATCATCAGCTTCCACAATCGCCTTTAATTCGTCATTGTCGACCAAAGTCTTCGGACGACCGCGAGGTTCATTTTTCAAGTCGAAATTCCCAGAACGGAAGCGAACAAACCAATAACAGGTGGTGCGTTGGTTTGTAGTGTTAGCTCCGTAAACGTCGTTGATGTTGCGTGCCGCTTGTGCCGCGTTGCTGCCACGACGGTCCTCATATTCCATAATTACTCGAATTTTTAACGTATCCATGACGAAAAAGATTGAAATGCGATGAAAATGTAACACTAATCAATAAACAAATGACTACTTTTGGAAAAATAATACCATGTTTAAAAAAAAAAAAAAAATGAAATTAGAATTCTTAGTCAAACAAAAATTATTTTGATTTGAAATGGCCAGTACTGCAGAACGACAATTTCATAGGTAAAGACTTATTATTTTAATAAACTAAGAAGGTACAAAGGTATATTAAACATACAAATAACTTACGAGTGCTATGCTTCTACACCATCCGTGCCGCGATTATGAATCGCCGCGTTCAGGATGCGGCCGGCTCCACGCCCAGCGTGCCCGAGCCACCGCGCCAGCCTCCACATCGGCCTGCTCCGCCTCCCCCGACGCTCACGCATCGGTCACTGGTGACCTCCGCCCTCACAGGCGTGGCAGATAACACAACCTTTCACCCTTCTGCTGGGCCTAGCAGAAGCCAAAACACTTCCCCGGGCACTGCCCTGGCGGGCTTGTGGGCGCTCCACGAGAAGCGCCGCCGGGATGGCGCTCCGAAGCCCATACTGGCCCGTATTGAAGATGAGATCTCGCGCTGATGGTACGCGCTGCAGATCCCACAACCTTCATTCTCCGCCCGCCGGCCCCCTCCCCGGAGATGCATGGCCAGCGCACGCCAGAGAACCAAAAGGGAAGCCCCCCTAGCGACACCTCCCTAATGGGTAACGAGGTAAAGCGAACCTACTTACAGGATTCTTTCTCCTCGCCGCCTTCCTCGCCCGTGCCCCCGCACGAGGCGACCAACAGCTACCAGCAAGAGCCAACCCACGTCGTCGAGATCCCGCTAGAGCAAGCGACACCCGACGTCGTGGACTACTCCTTCGCGTCCGGCAGCACCTCCTTTGCGGAGATTGCGAGCCGCCCGCCGACCCCACCGATGCCTACTCGTCCCCCGTCGACGGGTGGAGCGAGCGCCGCTACAAGCGCCCCCGCACCCCCCGCACCCACGACGACAACGCAGCCTCCGCCCGCACCGCACTTCCCGCCGCTTATAGTTGAGCACCTGCCCAACTGGGCACTCCATTTGCAGCGGCTGAAGTCGGCGCTGGGCCACACGCCTAACGCGCGCCCCTATGGGAAAGGGGTGCGCTTTCTGCCGCTCGGGGACCGGGAATACCAGACGGTATACCGGTACCTCGACAACTTAGGAAAATCAGAGCGCATCGCCTGGTTTTCCTACTCGCTGCCGGCTGATGTCACGGCGAAGGTGGCCATTAGAGGCCTCCCCATCGACACGCCCCCGCAAGACATCCTACAGGAGCTCACCAGCCTGGGATTCGCCCCCGAACACGTCAAGGAGATTCGGGGGCGCAGAGGACGCCCCGGCTGCATTCACTTCGTGCAGCTGCGCCGAACAAGCAACTTCCGGGACATCTACGATGTAGTGGAGTTATCCTGCATGCCCGGGATCAAGGTCGAAGCGTGGCGGGGCAAGAGCGGGCTGGCACAATGCCACCGCTGCCAACTGTTCCGCCACAGCTCCCATCAGTGTCATCGACCTATCGCTTGCGTCCGATGCGGCGAGGAGCACTTCGCGAAGGAGTGCCCCCGCCCCCTCCAAGAACCCGCCACCTGCGCCACCCGCGGGGTTGAGGGTACCAACTCAGCGGCCAGCAACCACCACACCAGCAGCGTCCCCCCGGGACCACTCGGCAGTCATTGAGGCTGCCCTCGTCGTCCTGGGCGACGTCCTGACGGCCATCCGCGCCGGCAACGACCCCCTGCCAACGATCCTCAAGGGGATCGTCTCACTCACCTCCATGGCGTGCAGTCTGCCCCTCGAGCAGGCAGCTCCATAAGCCCCACTACCACACTACCCAAACCTCCGCGCTGTCGCCGCTGTAGCCTCAGGCTACAGCGTGTGTCTGTGGCTGGGCCTCCCCAACGGGTCTCACCCGGCCGGCTAGATCACGCGGCGACGTGAAGAAATACCGCAGCACTCCGGTCGACCCAATGCCCCGCATGTAGTCACATGCGGCGAATGAAGCCACACGAAGAAAGCCAAATCGGCCTTGGTAGTGTTTCCCCACCCCCCTAGCGGGGGGTGTGCGAAGATCCGTATAGACGCCTATCTCTCATTCTATAAGGTTTCAAATAACGGTCAAGTTCTACTAGTAAGTTTTACGGTTTTTAGAGAAACCGTGAAAAATTTTCAAATATGGCTCATATTATACAAATAAAATTCATAACACAATGTGCCAAATAAACTTCAAACATCTATTCATATTGTTCTACGAAGGTAAAAAAAAAAAAAAACTCGAAAATATTTAAATTTCCCGCCTCGTAGAATCTGGCAAACGAAAGTTGAGCCGGCTGCTTTACATGGTAACATTCTATTTCGTCACCCGGCATAAAAGTGTCAACTAGTTTACCAGAACCAGGTAAAATAAATATAAACAAGAAAGAAATAAAATTACCACAATTTTTGAATTTGATTATATGTAGTACGCTTAGTTTGGGTTTAGAGGAATATCCTAGGATATTTATTTATTTATTTAAAAGCATTCTATATAAATATATGTCGGAGTCAGCGACAGCCAAGCGATACAAACACCACGATTAGGGTTCAGTAGTATCGGGATTCGGTGGGCGCAGTGCAGGCAATAAAACAACGTTATACCATCGCTTCGTAAAAGTCCCGTATGAGGAGAAGAAGCGACGCAACAAACTCCTAACGGGCCCAATTTGTTTAGTACGTTATTGTTACGACATAATTTTACAATTAAATAATCAATTCACTTCACTTTACTTCACTTCACACATGTATAGTCTTAAATAATTACAGGCTACAGAACCGGATGTAACAATGATTGCACTGAGATGTGTACAGCTCGAGCGCTTGTGATAAACTAACTATACCAAAAGCAATACGCATCCCCTTATAAACTCTGTTATTTACGTTAAAGTCAAATCAGTGTTGCTACTATTTTACCCAACCCTTGTATGTACCACGATAATATCGTAATCCAACTGAGTACGACCAACGATCTAACTCTCCGACATATATAATATAACGAGTTTTATTTATTTAAAAGCATTATATATAAAAATAGAATATAACGAGTTTATGTAAAATTTTAACTCATTTACATGCAGATATTACTTAGGAAAATCTAACATAATTTAATAGTTTTTTTTAAATATGCCGCGCTTTTTCAGGTTTATAACTGATGTGTACCCTTTTTACCAAGAATTAATTCTGAATCAGACCAAACGATATTTGTATCAACATACATTTGTGCAAATTCTACAATAATTGAAATGTATCAATGTATCGTGTGAAACGAAAACTCAACGTCTTCTTCTTAGTTTTAAGTTTGGCAACCAAATCCAAATTAGGGCTTATTTCTGCCAGTGTCGAGTTATATTATAATTTCCAGTCACAATAATTATCACTTTCATAGTCCTCAGTCCGTCACCGTCCATTAAAGTCACGTTTTACACCACTTTACTACAATGTTGGTAATTGTACTAAAACTAATTACGGACTTTTTGAGACAACTTGGAAAGTCACGATACAAATAATTAATGCACATGGATTGATCTTTATTGGATAAAATATCACCGATAATAAGCAATAAAACTTAAAATACACGAATTTATGAAAATAAGAACGAAAACGCAACGTTCACTCTGCAAGTTCTCACCAAAAAGAAACGCAACGTCACTTTGTCTATTATTTTCATTTCAACCGTTTTACCGTGTGTATTAGGTACTTTCATCTAATCAAGCCATAGATATCCAAGATTCAAGCAGCAGTATGTATTTATCTCTATGATCTCTATAGTCTATATTTTTGTGCGGCAGGTTGGCTGCCTTGAAGCGTCTTGTCGGGAAATAACCAATCAGAAAAGAGACTAGATTTTGAATATTTTTTGAGGTGGGGGTTTCATCCTGCCGCCATATTGTGTTGGGCTGTGAGTGCTTGATGTGAATATTTTAAGTATTTCTGTGTAAATTCTTTGTTAATTTAATTCGGATTGAAAAGCCTTAAGGTAAGTTCTAATATATTATTAGTTTTTGTCATGATTTTCGTAGAAGCATATTAATTACTTTAGACTGACCCAAAATGCCGGCTGTTGAAATCGGTTCGGTATTGAATTGAATAAAATCAGGTACTTACTACTTTCGATATGAACAATGAATCTAAAATTTTAACAGAGTATCAAACTTCTTAGGAATATTAGTGTTAACTGATTCTAATATAAATCTTTATTTAAATTGTGATGATTTTATGTCCAAGCAGAGTAATTTCTGTATAGCAAGGAACTACCTACCTACCCTTTGTTCGTGTACTGAGTTTTGAGATTTTGATCTAGAGTGTCGGCTGTTAAAAGTAGAAAAGGCTCTTCTATTTATTGTAAGTACTAAAATATCTGTTAAACCTAATTTTTACACTCATTACGTTGATGAATATGCTTGTACATAATTGTATGTTATTCCGGGAAGTCCGTTTTATATGAAATAACAACGGCGACATGAATCATCACTGTGAGTAACTGGGGAAGACATCGAAATGTGCTAACGAGTGTGGACCCTCGGTATATTTCAATGAGTAGGTACCTAATGTAAATAATTCTACTAAGTAGATATATACCTACGTACTCACGGTAATGAGAAATTTTGTTTATATTACACACTATTAGGATTCTACACCATTGTTACAACTGGTAGGTCACTTTCATTCATCTTTGTTTTCTATTTATGATTGATTGTTAATATCAAGGTTCAACACTGTCTGAAAATACATAGATTGGTAAGTTTTTGGTGTTCTAAATCATTGAGAAACAGATTAAAACAGGTAGGTATAACAACTACCTATAGATCAATTCATTTGTTAACCTTTTTCTAGTTCATGGTTATTATTGAAATGTCATATTGCTAACCAGTAAGTGTTATAGGATGTCTGGTGCAGTGTAAGGGGGCTCAAAAGGAAGCTTGAGCAATATTGCCAATGCAATTCATTCTTCCATATTTGTGGCAGATCTTATGCAATTCATCCATTTCGAAGCTATTTATAGATTAAATTCAAGTATATTGGGTGACTAGTAATTAGTAAATGATACTTAGAGACACATGATTGTACTCATGATAACAAAAAACTCCCAAAGAAACAAATAGGGATAAATAACTAAATTAAATAAAAGCTGATGGTGTATTCTTATTCTTGTTAGGTACTAAATATGGGTGCAAAGTAAATTTAAAAAAATTGTTTCTTTGTGAATGTTGTTTGTTATCATGAGTACAATCATGTGTCTAAGTATTGTTTACTAATTACCAGTCACCCTATATAATTAGTGACTTTTTACCAAAAAATATTGGAATTAAATAGTATATGCCGAGAATTCAAAATATGAATTGCATTAGCAATATTGTTTGAGCTGCCTCTTACACCTATCCCCCAAGTAATAAAATTAAATTTATGTTAATGTCACATTTGTTGTTTTTTTTATGTAGTATAGCTAGGTAGTACCTCAAGTTGGCAAGATCTAATAGGCCCTTTTTGACAGCACATGTACATCAATGTTTCAAAAAGAGACAAACATAGTGCATCAAGAAGAGACACACTCTTGTCAAAACAAGCCTCTTAGATCTCGACAACTTTACCTAGTGAGGAAGACTTACTTTCTTCACATACAATGTGTCTATTTGCTATTAGTTGTAAGAATTACCCACAGGCACTGCTACAGGTTGTATACCGGAAGGCACACAATTTTGGAATTAGTAAGGGATTTCTTTTCGTAGGAAATGTTTGTGTGAAGAACACTTTTTTCTTAAATAACCTATCTGAAAAATCTTATAAAATAACCTTTAGAGCAAATGGAAGTTTTTTATTTCACTCTATTTTCGAGTTTGCTTGGTTTGATAAAAGTGACTTACTATAGAACAGTGTTTTTCAATCTTATTGATTTCGCGACCCCCTTACACGTTGAAAAATTCTGGCGACCCCCCTTGTCAGACATACAGAATTTATAAATTAAAAGACTACTATAATGATTTTCTTTATTTTGATACCTTTACTTATTAGTTTGCAAGAATCCGCGAGAGGTTTGCAACTAATAATAATATAATAATAAAAAATACATTTATTTCAGAAAAAAATACATTCCATATTTGTTAGTAATACAAAATCTTAAAAATATGTTAGTAAAACACATGAAAATATTGAAATGGGCACAGCTAGGTACAGTAGGCCACATGAACCCTACTAAGTAAGAGGTTGCCTTTTTCCTTCTGCCGGCGACCCCCCACTAAGGTTTCGTGACCCCCCAAGGGGTCGCGACCCACAGATTGAAAAACACTGCTATAGAAGACTTAACAAGGTGGTTATACTTTTCGAACTCATCTCGGACAGATTGCGGGTTGGCTGCAGCGCCCTCACTCGTCGTCGCATGCGCACAAGCAGCATATAAATACTTAATAATTCAAGAAAATCAGAATCGTTAAAAAGGGCTTCCTTTTTGTACAGTTCTCTTTAATTATGGAACATATGACTATCAAACGAGTCATGAAATTCATCCATTCACTCGTCCGTTGACCCGTTTGAGATCTAAAAGGTATAGAACTCCAGATAATGTGTTTTCAATGAAAGGTCAAGTGGGTGCCATTGACTTACGCGTTAACCCCGCGGTTGTAAAAGAAAAGGTAGGCATTACTGACCCATAATATCCTACATTCTATAACGCACTGTACCTACTCTACCTAGGTGCATGTCACTCACGGTCACTCACTTGGTTAGGCAAAACGTACCTACGTACGTTTACGTTCATATCTTCTAGGTTTTACTTGTCTACCTACTTAGTACCTACTTGTTTGTTTTTTAGCCTGGCTGTCAGTGAAAGTTACTAGGTTCAGAGCTTTATCTTTCGTTTTATGGGCCGGGTAAATACCTATTAGGCCAACCCTTATGCCGGGGTAAAAAAAAACTGGGAGTAATTCAGTTTTTACGAACTTACATAATATATAGATAGCAGAGTGACTGGAATGGAGCTCAGTTTTCCCTTTTTTGGGAACAGAGCCCAGTTTTGTTCCTTGTTATTGGTATTGTTTTAGTGTTAATAGTTATTCCTTTATTAGTGTTAATATTAGAGATAAGCACGATATGACATGTTTAGCACGATTACAAAATGGTAGCTTCCAGCTATACTTTCATAATTTACTATATGTAACTACCTGGTTGCGCTTGGTGTACAAAAAAACATACTAGGTCTAAACTACATCTTTATTTTGTTTACATTCTACTATGGCACCACGGTATGATATAGATTTAATTTCCTAACTAACCTAACAAAAGCAAAATAAGAAAAGTTTTTTTTCGATTTGTAACATTTAACCTAACTTGGCTGGCCACATAGAGCCTTTCGATCGAATCGAATAATTAAGCTAATAGTTTTTCGAGTTTCGTAGTTTTCTCGCTGACTGTACGCAATCTTCAAAATCTAACCTGATAGCGATAGCTCATAAAGTAAGGGATACCTAGTCCCCTTAGAACATATTCTTGTGGCTTCAACCCATTAGTTGCCTTTACTGACCAGTCTCAAATTACCACCTGTATACATATTTTATATACAAATATTGATCGTTTAATAGGATATATTATGTAGGATGAAAAATATTCTTTAGTATTCGGTACAGTATATGGTATTCGGTTCGCGCCCGATAAGATTCGAGACTCCTTACTTTAATTTTATACAAGCGAAAGTGAGTCTAGTGTCTTCCTGTTTGTATATTCCGTTTTCACGACTCAACTGCCCAATTGATTATGTCGAGTGAGACAAATACATTTTAGCAGAAATTAAGTTAGGGCCCAGCCTTGACCCCAGAGAAGATATGTATAAGGAAAGGATACATTCCGGAAACGCATGTAAAACTATAGTGCATCTTTGACTGTGGTGGGCACTGTAGCATTTCGTGAAGCAATTTTTTTGTTTTCCTTTTTTAAGTTGTGTATGTATCACAGTTTGTATAAAATCACCATAAAAATCACCCACGGTATGACACACTGACAACGCATCTTGAGGAAAATATTGTAGGTATAGGCTGCTCGGAAGTCCGGAGCGTAGTGTGACTGTGATTGACCGCTTAGGCGCTGCGCCAACGAAAGCAACTCTTGTTCACTTTCTGGAAAGTCAGTGGTCATGGAAAGTCTGTGGGTAATTTAGAAAGTCAGGGAAAAAAGTGATAACCTTGTAAAAAAGGAAACGATTGTACACAATGCTAACTGATTGTACCTACCTTGTATTTATGTGCCTTTATGGGGATAATGAAAAATTATGCATGAAGTTAAATTCGCTGAGCTACCAATAAAACGTGCTAAAGTAAATTTTGTTTTTGCAGTGAAGGCGTAAGAAAAAATATTAGTCAATTAATCGTACTCTTCACTTGCTAGTGAAAATTGAATGGCCTCTGGATTTTTAAACAATAAAAGGGTGGAACTATTTACTGAATAGCCTATATCTCGCCAGTTTGTGAAGTTAGGGCTTGTAGAGTAAGTGCATGTAGAGTTATAAGCTTGGCTCTACATGAGATCTGATAACTTTTTGACAGTACGAGCCATATATCTTGGCGGCAACATTTTACATAAAAATGTTTTTGGCGTGATTTCACTTCTTTTTGTAAGTTGCTTAAGATTTTTTTTTTGAAATTTCCATGTTTTATAATTTTTTTGTTGTTTGTGTACTAAGGGCGGCCGCATACTATAAGAAATTTTCTGTTAGAAAATTTCGGACGTCCGCCGGAACCACTCCGCACAACTATCAGAAATTTCGATCCGGCGAGTTTGAGCTTAAGTACTTATTACACCGTCCTATTTTT
Organism: Polyploca ridens; assembly: GCA_951394255.1. Classification (NCBI taxonomy): domain Eukaryota; kingdom Metazoa; phylum Arthropoda; class Insecta; order Lepidoptera; family Drepanidae; genus Polyploca; species Polyploca ridens. Next base: position 5,584,286 of record OX596251.1, on the reverse strand, counting down.
AGGATCCTAACTAGGTTCATAACTAGGAAATAGGAAGGTGTAATCGCAGTTAGAACAGCTTCTGCTTCCTAGTCAGAGCGATCCAGTTAGGATCCTAGTTAGGATCCTACAAATAGGAAGGTGTAATAACCACTTTATTAGTTCGCTGCTGGCCATCAGGATAGCTGGTATAATCTATATGCTCCGTGACTTTTTATTCGTCTTAGAAACGCAACCCCCTTGATGTACCCAATAAATAGGTACTAATCATTCATAAAAAAAATGTTTTTTGATCATTTGTACTAATAAAAAATAATATACCCGCCCTAAATGTACTATATATATATATATATATATATAGTCACCCGGGCGTCGTCGCGTGTGGCACTATGAGTCAGCAGACTGGGATGGATTGCGTGAATTCTACGCAACGTACCCGTGGAGGCAGCTTTGCTTCGCATCAGATGATCCTGATACCTGTGCAGCTGCCGTCGCTGAGACGATACTGGCGGGAATGGAATGTTATATCCCAAACCCGCTAGTGGCTACAGGGGTGAAGAAACGACCGTGGTTTAACCGGCCCTGCAAAGATGCTAGACAAAATAAGCAGACTTTGTATGAGGCTTGGACCACGGCCCGAACTAATCAGGACCCCAACATCTCTGATGCGAAACGCAAATTTAACGCTGCCTCGAGGTTCAGTAAGCGAATGACTGCTAGGGCTAAGTTCGATTTCGTCGGTAGGTTTGGTGAGAGGCTGACTAGCCTTCCCTCTGGAAGTCGCGCTTTCTGGTCTCTTGCCAAAGCTGCTGAAGGAAACTTTTGCCAGTCGTCCTTGCCACCACTCCGTAAGCCGGACGGAAACTTGGCCCATAGTGCAAAGGAGAAAGCTGACCTTTTAGGCTCTCTCTTTGCCTCGAACTCGACTTTGGATGACGGGGGCGCTACACCGCCTACCATCGCGCAGTGTGCTAGCTCCATGCCGGAGATAAGCATTACCCAACGGGAGGTCCGGCGGGAACTGCTTTCTCTGGACATCCATAAGTCGAGTGGGCCAGACGGCATACCGGCAGTGGTTTTGAAGCGGTGTGCTCCTGAATTGTGTCCAGTATTGACGCGTCTTTTCGTACTTTCCTACACCAAAAAGGAAGTCCCGTCTTCGTGGAAGACTGCCCACGTGCACCCAGTGCCCAAAAAAGGCGACAGATCAGACCCGACGAATTACAGGCCTATCGCCATCACCTCCCTTCTCTCAAAAGTCATGGAGCGTGTGATCAACACGCAGCTTTTGAGATACCTGGAGGATCACGAGTTGTTGAGCGACCGACAATATGGCTTCCGCCACAGTCGCTCAGCTGGTGACCTCCTTGTGTATCTCACGCACCGTTGGTCACTCGCCATCGAGAGTCAGGGTGAGGCTTTGGCAGTGAGCCTAGATGTGGCGAAGGCGTTCGATCGGGTCTGGCACAGGGGTCTTCTCACGAAGTTACCAGCATACGGGCTTCCCGAGGGATTATGCAAGTGGATCGCCAGTTTTCTGTCCAGCAGATGCATAAGAGCCGTCGTCGATGGTAGCTGCTCCGATAGCATGGACATAAATGCTGGCGTCCCGCAAGGCTCTGTGTTGTCCCCAACACTGTTCCTACTGCATATCAATGATATGCTGTCTATTGACGGCATTCATTGCTATGCGGACGACAGTACAGGGGACGCTTATTACACGGGCCGTGCAAATATCCCTCGTTCCGAGGTGGAGGAAAGCCGCGAACGGCTGATGTCTGAAATCGAGAGTACACTAACTAGTGTCTCCGATTGGGGTCGACTAAACCTAGTCCATTTCAACCCCACCAAGACTCAAGCCTGCGCGTTCACCGCTAAGAAAACCCCATGGTCTGTGGCTCCACAATTCCAGAACACCTCCTTGAACATCAGTCAAAGCATCGGGATCCTTGGCGTCGACATTTCTAGCGACGTTTTGTTCCGAAGTCACTTGGAAGACAAGGTTAAGCTGGCATCCAAAAAGCTTGGAGTGCTCAATAGAGCGAGGCAGTACTTCACATCGGGGCAAAGGCTGCAACTTTATAAGTCGCAGGTCCGGCCTCATATGGAGTACTGTTGTCATCTATGGGCGGGAGCACCTGGATACCAGCTTGGGCCTCTAGAGTCGGTTCAGCGACGTGCCATCAGAATTGTTGACGATCCCAAGCTTACAAGTGGTTTAGAGCCCCTTAGTCTGAGGAGAGACTTTGCCTCCTTATGTGTGTTCTACCGCTTGTATAACGGAGAGTGTTCTAAAGAATTGTTCGACTTGATGCCCACAGCTACTTTCCACCATCGCAACTCTCGCCATCGACGGGGAGTCCATCCTCACATATTGAAACCAGAATTGTTTCGAACTGTGCGGGCTCAAAGGAGTTTTCTTCCGCGGACGCTCAGATTGTGGAATGAGCTCCCCGCCGTGGTTTTCCCATTGGAGTACAGCATGGGGTTCTTCAAAAAGGGTGTGAAGAGATTTCTTCAGGGTCGGCAACGCGCGAGTGATGCCCCTGGTGTTGCAAGCGTTCATAGGCTACGGTAACTGCTTACCATCAGGCGGGCCGTATGCTTGTTTGCAAACTTAGTGGTATAAAAAAAAAAAAAAAAAAAAAAAAAAAATCATTAGAATTATGAAAAATCGAGTTAATAATTAAAGTTTACGTATAAAATTGTAGAAAATACCAACCCAAGTAGACTGCGCTTGTAACGGGGTGTTCAAAACTGCGTCATGCGTCGTAATGAATAATATTTGTTTTCTTTAAATTAAGTATACAAATGTACAAAAAAAAGTCTTTCAATGATTAGTACCTATTCAATGGGTACATTATGTGGCCTGCGTTTCTAAGATGAATAAAAAAGTCAAGGAGTATATAAAAATGAACCCCAATTTCTTCTGGTCATGCTATAACTTGAGAACGGCTTTAGGTACCGATTTCATTCATCTTTTTTTTAATGTTTTCTAATACTTATTATATTTAAATATAACAAATTAATTTTTTAAAATTTTCAATTTCTATCGAATGTCTGTTAGATCGTTCTTAAAAGACAATCGAAAAATTTTATTATTAAAAGAAACAAAAAACCCGACTGCGTAAAACATAAATTAACTGAAAAGAGAAAAACAAGCTCTTAAATCTATAGAATTTTGAATATAACTTGAATTTTATAAGGTATTGCAATCGGGGACAACCAATAACCTAAGTATGTATTTTTTTGTAATATTTGTTTATCCCCGACTGCAATACGTTATAAAATTCAAGTTATATTCAAAATTCTATAGATTTAAGAGCTTGTTGTTCTCTTTTCAGTTAATTTATGTTTTACGCAGTCGGGTTTTTTGTTTCTTTTAATATGTTAATTTATTTTACAGAAAGAGTTGTATGTATTAGTAAATAAATGAGCGGTACGGTAAAGTAACACTAACAAACAACCGTCGCAACTCTGTGTGTTACGTACGGTAAGCGCTCAGTACCAGTACTGTCCTTGCACTAAACGTGTTTTTTTGCAGTTTATGTCAAAATGGTAGCATAAAAGTATTACAATATATACATATATGGATGGTCTATTTACAAGCTTTCATTTGATACCCATATTGTTATAATATCGAAACTTTTATTTTTAATACCCCCCTATTTTTTTATTCTTAGGCGCTATATAAAAATAATATACCCTATGACACTCCCCCAGTCAAGACGAATCTAACGACACCTCATATGCTTAAATCCATCAAGCCGTTTAGGCTGCAGAGCGGCACAAAGAAATAGACATACATACATACACATACACTCGAAAAACATAACCCTCCTTCCGGGTCAGTCGGGTAAAAAGAGGACGTACACTTCCTTGTGAAGAAATCATTTAAAAGTCATCATCTTATCTCGCGGTACAGAATGAACGCGTGCATACCACACGGCGTCCACTCGACAATTGATTCGAATTTCGGATATATGTGCGGGGTCTAGTACAAAATGTATGGAGAGCGCGCCATCCGACATTCTGATCAGAAAAAATTCGGACGTCCGATGGTTTGCATCCGGTGCTCATCCGAAGCGGACGTAAGACACGTCAGAATTCGGATAGTATGCGGGGTCTAGAACAAAATGTATGAGCAACGTGCCTTCCGGCGGGCGTCCGAAAATTTCTGACAGAAAATTTCTTATAGTATGCGGCCGGTCTAATACAAGCTTACATACCAAATTTCAGCTTTCTAGGACTTCAGGAAGTACCCTATGAGTTTTGATGATCTTCAGTGAGTCAGTGACGAAATCGGGGTTTTTTAGATATCAATAAAATCTAAAGTATAAGAGCTATGTTATGAAACTTAATATGTTTAATAAGTTCACTATTGACATCATGTCCTGAGAATTTTGTTTATCTGGTATAATCCAAACCCAAGTTATGAGGGTTCAAAAAAACGACGAAGGGCTTCGAGAAAAGGTAGGTAGTGCCCCTTTCGCTTCCGCTTTGCTGTCTTGGCGGGGGGCACTTCCGTGCCCCCAGATATATATATATAAAATAGATATATATAGATTAGGGATGGGCCGAAATTCGTTTTACATTCGGTTTAACCGAACTTCGGCAGCTTGAACCGAACTTCGCCATTCGGCCGAATTTCGGTTAAAATGCCGAACATTCTGCACTAAATATACTTGCAATATAATAATAGAAATTAATGAAAAAACATATCTGTAGTAACAGTGAAATAAAATAAGTCTGATATACTCATAGTAATTTATTTGAATTAGAAAAAGTAATCATACGTGATAAACAAAAAACTTAAATTGGTCTTTTTAACTACCAGTCTCAAAAATCTTTGGTTACTTAATCAAACAAAACACAAAATTAAACCGCTCTTCTTACTAACCAAACCAGCCTTAGAAATCACGTAAAAACAATTAATTTAATTTGCGTAATTTAAACAATAGCACGTGAATAGCTGGTGACGTCTTTACACCTGACTATACTGTTTTCAGGATTAGAAGATATCGGTGACAGTTCACTTTTGACAGTTATAGTCATGTGCCTTAACGATATCCAATCGATTTTTTTGTTGTATCGAGACAGTTAATAAAGAAAGTCTAATCGATTTTCATTTTTGTGCTTTTATTTTCCATTTTATATTTCCTTATCACTGTCTTACTGCTTAATACCGCCTCGTGTGTAATTACCAACTTTGCACACTTGTATCATACTGTACTATTATCGTTGTTCTTAATTTCAGATAATTATTACGGGATTTATGTGAAATTATGTTTGTTAATTGATATTTACCTAGTAATGTAAGAATATTCTCTCTCTCTTTGATATCGTACCGATTTATCGTAATTTTTTGATAATTAAAAATATTTCGATATTGATAAACCTATTCAAAAATAATCGATTTAACATATATCGATACTTTTTTGAATTTCCCTGTCGATCAAGCATTGTCAATCAGTACAGGTAAATGTTCCGTTTCATGCAGCAAGTATTTTAAGGATATCCTATTTCTTATTTTTTTAAATTATCAAGCTATATTAATGTACTGAAATTATTTCTTAGTTATGTATAGCGATATATATATTGTATTTTTGCAATGATATAAAATGGAAATTAAAATATTTTTTTGTAAAATATTATATTAGTTACTCGCAAGTAGTATGAGTGAACCGGAAAATGTGAACTGTCACCGATATCTTCTAATCCTGAAAACAGTTTTAGCTGGCTAACGGCCCCGCGGGGAAGCGCGGAGTGCGGGCGGGTACATCTAGCAATATTTGCAGCAAGTGCGTAAACAAGTCACAAGACGAAAAAGCGCGGCGAAATTGAACCGAAGTTCGGCCGAACTTCGGCCGAATTTTTCATTTTTACCGAATGTTCGGCCGAAGTTCGTATTCGGTTCAAACCACATTCGGCCCATCCCTAATATAGATATATATAAAATATACCGATATATTCGTAGAAAAATCACTGCCTGCTATTAACAATGACATGGTTGATAGAGACATTTTTTTTAAATTGATGTCGTGCCTTTATAAATGAAATGAAATGAAATAATAATTATGTGTATAATATTTTATTTAGATAATTATTACAAAGTGTGAGCAACTGAAAACTTTTGATATACACAAGCATTATTTAATGAAATTCCATACAAATTGTAAGTACCTGAAAGTATCCAGTAGAGCTCCGCACTACGGAATGCAAAACCGTGGCAAAACGACATCCCGTTTTTCGGTTATGAGAGGTATAATCGGTTAACTGGTTTTTTGTATGTTCGTCCTACGGTCGTTATTATTTTTCAAATTATTTTCATAAGTCGAATAAGAAAAATAATTAAGGGTTCCTCGCAAAAAAGTCTTAGACACGGTTATTACCTATAGAGTATACTATACCTGTATACTCTATAGGTAATAACCGTGTCTAAGACTTTTTTGCGAGGAACCCTTAATTATTTTTCTTTAATAAAAGTAGCCAAGTTACTCCTTATAACATCAGCTATCTGCCAGGGAAAGTCCCGTCAAAATCGGCCCAGCAGTTTCGATAATTAGCCGGAACAAACAGACGTTTCACCCGCGTAGGTAAGACGGCTTTAATTGTATTGCGGATAACCCTAATTCTTCTTCTAATATAAAAGTAGCCCGAGTTACTCGGTTACTCCTTCCTTATAACAACAGCTATCTGCCAGTGACGCTTCCGTCAAAATCGGTTTAGTCGTTTCGGACATTAGCCGGAACAAACAGACAACCGTAGGATACTTATATAACAGACACTTCAATTTTATTTATTTGTATAGATACACACAACATACGTATACACAAACTAAAACTAAATTCGATCTAAGGAAGAAGATTATTGTAATCTCAGAAAAAATAATTTCAACAAAATGTTGTGGATGCGATGTTTGCATAACTGCAATCGTGTGCATTGCGGAGCCTCTTTTTATATTATCTACTTAGTTTTTACAGTACTTATGTAGAGATGTCTATGAACGCGGTATAGTGGGTATATTATATATGGTAAGCAGAAAATCGATAGCAGCGCGAGCGGCCGGCTCCGGCCGTATGCGGATTCAAACCGCAACTCGCACAAGTAACTCAGCACCGCCTCGTATTATGTGGAACTGGTAAAACGTTTTATGTTATGACAAAATGAAATAAATAAATCAGTGCTGGGTTAAATTGATTCGACTTTGTTTAACAATTTTTCTGCAATACATAGATTTACAAATTAGTTTTGATAGAATACATAATGAACTACCAGAGCCCTACCTACCAACTTGTTGCACTAGAAACTCCTTACTACGGTTTCATTTATCTGCACGCCTGAAAAATACAGGCATTATCGATCTGGCGCAGTTTAAGCCTTAATTAGCTGCTGCGATTGGTGTACATTGGCCCTGATTCTGTTGTTTACAACTAATTTTAATCTCACTATGTCTCTTTCTAACAAAGAACATAAGAAAAGGATGTAAGAAATTTAGTCCAGTCAAATTAGTCTAATGCTTGTTTTCAATATAAATTTAGTCGCCATCTATCGCGGTTACGTCTAAATACCCGCATATGAAGATGACAAATACTAATTTGACAGCTTTAAATATGTTTTATCCTTTTTCAATAATGTTTGTAAGAAAGAGATGTGAGGTGACTAAAATTAGTTTAGTGCGATTTACAACAGAATCGCACCATTTTTTATTGACCGTGAAAACTGTCTTCTGTGTTGGACTCGTAATCAATTCCCATCCCGTTGCCAAAAGAAGCAGACCAAATTTACACAAACACCTTCCGTTCGTTCCATCCATAGGAATGTTTTTTTCTTGTTCAGTTCCGATCTGTTTAAAATAAAATCTTAAATATATACGAAAACAAAATAAAACATTTCTAAATGTCTGTTTATTTGAGTACAATTTTTTTTTACTTCCGCCTATTATATTGATACTCAGCGCCATTATAAATGTGTGAACTAAAAAGAATACGGACGTTTTTATAAAAGGCAAGCACGTGGTTTTAAAGCGTAACTGACATCGACTTCTGTGTAGTGTAATGTTCAAGATTTTACATCCAAACGGGGCAGGCGGGCGCGGGCCCACGTTCTCGCCGAGCTGTCGACCTTGAGCTCGCCAGAGTCAAGGTCACTGATGATGTAGGTACCTACTTCAGATTGTATTAAAATTGAACCGCTCCGATCTAACAGCCTTTCATTGTATTGTCGACGACAATAATGTGTTCGGGTTGACTGCCGAGTGTACAAAACTTAACGAAGGGGGGGCATAAACCGGGTCAATCACCCCGAGATGCGTGAACCAATTTGAAATACTTCGTATGATGACGGACGCTCTGAGCCCCAGTCTGCGTTCTCGGGGCAAAGCTATCAAGGACAAAATAATTAATCAAGTTCTCAATTACTTTTGGAATTTTTGTTCGCATTGTTAGATAGGTAGGTAGGTTTATTCTCGGTATTATCATAATTATTTATGTAAGTGTAATCCTATCCTACTTTCTACACTATACTATAATATACCAATCAAACCCTCTGTAAACATTACTCTATATTTGGTTCGGTAGTTGAGTTGTTAAAACTAACAAACACAGAGAAACACTCAAATTAGAACACTTTTGTTCCTTTATATTTAGGATTAGGAAACGTAGGTACCTTGATGAACATAAAAATACATACTTATCTATCACGAAACGTAGGTACCTAATTCAAAGAATAGTTTTTCGGTAGTCTTGGTGGTTTTCTGTAAATCAGTCTGTATGATATTCTAGTACGCAGTGAAAGTTTGCGTAGAGATAAGGGGCTCGAGCCCTGCGTGACTAATGCGACTGTTATTTATGATTGTATTGAGAGTAACTAGTGTGATAACGATAACTGCTGCGAGATGCGCTAGGAATTCTGTCCATGCTGCTAATGATCAATGTGGATTGTTGACATTAACCACTCATTATTTATTCTATCTAATCTTAGTTACGTTTTGAACGCCTTCATGACGAGGTGGAACATGTCTTGTTACACACTTCTTTGTGTCTAAAGTCCAAGATTAGTCTCGGTATACAGACATTCTCTTAGAACTAGCTACCTAGAATGAATGTAGGTATGTTCGTTCTCAATATACCAATAAGGATATTTTCTTCTTTTTGTTTTAATAAAACGTCATTTAATAACTGACATACTTAATACTCATCCCGGGATTGTGTGAGTGTGTTATTGTTTCGTATTAATAAAAATTTATGTTTCATCAGTCCTTATTTAATTAAGTGTTATGTTGAAGTCACCAAGAGATAATTGACAATTAGTCATGCCTTAGCGCTTCGTCACTTGTGGTTTGTGCTATATGTATTAGTACTATAACACGATGTGTATCATATTAATTACTTAGATCGTATGTTAACACTACGACTAGGGGTGTGTTCGTATTTTATACCGCAACGTTACACCGCTACACGTAGCCTACTTACAGCATATCGGTAATGTCTGCAACTAAAAGATGTAGAGAGTAAGTTCACGGGATCTAGGCTTTGCGTAGTTAACCTTTCACCACATATCGCTTAATATGATGTGCTCGTGGCACTTGTGGTCAAACGAGCCTATCATTAGTTAAAAAGAAGAGTGAAGAACATGTGGTAACGACTGTATGTATAATTATCATGTGGTATTTATATGAAGTAGGTATATTCTATTCTATAATATATATATAACCAAGTATTTAACTAAATAGAAATCTTTTCGAAATCGTCAAGACCTATCAAACTCTACCCCACACGACGATGTTGGTTATTTCTCTACACGGCTATGGTAGTTCAGACATATTCCTGCCAACAATGTAGTCTAAATAGTATTTTACTATAACGGACGTGACATAGTTGGCAAATTTCATTTAACAACCACCCAAAATCCCGTAAGATAAAAACTAAAGTACCTATATACAAACTTTATATTGTTTTTATTGAACCCTATACTTTCTACATAGAGACCTTCAAACTCCGAAAAATCTGTAAACATAAAATACCGTGTAATTAAGTTTTTAGATGTATGAAAACTAACGAAAGGCGACATCATTAAAATTCTGTATTGTTAACTTTGAGTATATAGTAGGTATTGTTAATCGCAGTGATAACGGCGCGGTCGCCGCGGCCGGCGATGCAGCGCGCGCAATGCACTTTCGTCGAGACATTATTTTTATCCACAGTTAACATTTATTTTGGGCGTGTTCCCAGCACCGTGACCCACTGTCGTGCTTTGTATTCCGAATCGGTTTCTCTCTCGTACCTACCTGAATAATTTATTTTTATCTTGAACAACACAGGATTTTATGCTTTTTATAACTTTCATTCGAGTAGTATTTATATATTATATTGACATGTATTAAAAATAGCCAGTGTTGCAGATAAATTCGAACCTATCTCTTGACAGTATTTAAAGTGCATAATAATAAAAAGGGTAGGTACCTAGGATATTGCATTTGGGTCTATTACTGTTATGTACTTATTTTATTATTCTCAATACATTAGTTTTATTTTTATTCCTGTTTATAACTACCATGCAATGGTATGATAGGTACCTACACGACATTTCTGATTAATTCTGATACTTCTGCGTAGTTCGCTTGAGTCACGTAGTTAGTATGTTTTAAAATTGAAATCCTTCGGCCGGAAGTAGGCAATTGTTAGTTATTTGTAGAATATTAATGTAAATTGAAATCCGAACGTCTATTCTTTTCATAGTGGTCGACAGTCGTGCGGGTCCATCCTGTCCTAACAAACAAAGAGCACAATGATGTACTTAGGTCGCGTTTAAAGTCGTAACTCATAATAATATTTTTGTAGTAGTGCACAGCAGCAAGAGCAACAGTATGGGTGCTAAGCAGAGCAAGCGCTCGGTGGACATCAGCGGCAAGGAGGCGGAGGGTGCCGGCGAGGTGGCGGCCGCGGGCGCCGGCGGCGAGGGCCGCGTCGAGCAGCTGGCCGACGCAGACTCGCTCAAGCCACAGATCAACGGCGACGCGCACATACACGAACAAACGGTAAACACCTTTTACCTACCTAACTACCTATATACTATATCAATATAGGTAGATACAGTCGAAGTCAAAGATATGTTTCCGTTTGAAGTTACAAAAATATGTATCGATTTAAATAACTAACCTTATGCATAGCATTATATGGTTAGTTATTTAAATGGATACATATTTTTGTAACTTCAAACTACATACTACAACTACACCATCATTATTTCCATAATATGTAATGCCACTCAGTGTTTCACTGTTACTTATCGCAACTTCACAGTTATTGTCTTAGTTCAGTTTCAGGAACTAAGTATTGACGTTTATTATTAAATTATCAGTTTAGTGATTGATAGTCAGATCACTTGCGATTGTGATACTAGAGTTTTAGAAGTAAATGAAGATGTTGGTAGACTTTCGAAGTAGGAATTTGCAACGACAAGATTGCAGACATACCTCCCACGGCTTCCTATCTAGCTTGATAATCATTCATAACTATTAGTAATTCACTATTACATTAGTAATAGTAACATAGATACGTACCCATTTTCACCAAACATAAGAAACTACTAAGTCAAATAGATGAATTTGTGTGAAAAGCTGTCATTGTGTTAGTTAGGCAAGGAGTCGAGTCTCTTAACTGGTTGGTGAATATGACCATCAATGTTACAATGTATAATAGTTTATTGGCACAAGAAACTTATACAAGGTATCTTAATGGTAATATTTTAGACTAGGTTATTTTATTAAAAGCTTAGCATCTGCTGCCGAGCTAGGCAAAAGCCGGTATTACAGCATACAGCGCGCCAAATCCCCATGGACATGTTTTTCGTAATGTGTATATAAGTATGAGATTGTTAAGTAGAGCCTCCATTTCAGTAGTTTTCAAGTTGCCAAGTTAGTTGAAATTGATAATGGTGCCGATTCTGTTGTAAATCGCACTAAACTAATTTTAGTCACATCTCATCTCTTTCTTACGAACATGATTGAAAAAGGATAGAACATATTTTAAGTTGTCAAATTAATCTTTGCCGTCTTATTTTGCGTGTATTTAGGCGTAACCGCGATAGATGGCGACTAAAATTATATTGAAAACAAGCATTGGACTAATTTGACAGGACTAAATTTCTTACATCCTTTTCTTATGTTCTTTGATAGAAAGAGACATAGTGACATTAAAATTAGTTTAGTTGTGAACAACAGAATCAGGGCCATTTACAAATTATAATTGATTTCTTGGGCCTGTACACGAATAAATACTAATACTGATTAAAGAGTAAGGTTTGAAGGGGTGTTCGTTCATGCCATTCATATAATGCAAAATGAGACAATAATGACCAATGTACATTTTCAAACTTGTAGGATATAAAATTAATATTATTCGATTCAAATTCACTTTTTAGAGATAAAAATAATTGTCTATATCTTGAAAACGCCTCTGCGTATATAATCTATATAAACAGATATGACTGTGTAACAACATGTAAATATATTTTTAGTTTAATACTCCTACTACGAATGTCGTTGAAACGTGTTTTTTTTTCTAAATCTAGCTCAGCACTAGCTAATGCGCTTTATTTCATTATGTTATTGTTGACTGCAAACGTGTGAAACGTGGCAGGCTTTATGTGCTTCCGATAAGGTTTCATTTAAGAGGGCCACATGGGAAAATATTGCTGTTTCACCACATGCATTAAGGGGTGCGTAATGAGTGAGCGAGAAACGTCATTCTTTTACCATATTTTGTAAGTTAATTTCTAGCTTTCAATAGATAACTAAATGTTGACTATATTATCAATATTGGCAGCTTTATAGTTTTTTAGATTGTTCGTTTTGGTAATCAGAATTAAATAGGTTGTGATTTTGTATGAAAGTTCTATATTGTATTGTATCTAAAATTTTAATCAGACTTGTAACTTCTATATAAATTGGAAATTTCATATATATGGAACAGCAGGTGTAACAGCGGTAGTAACTTTGTTTTCAACCTTGAGTAAAAATTAATGAAAAAATATGTTTAAAATAATTCCGCTTCCAGGACAAGGAAAAGCAACTCGACAGCGGGACACCAGAGAATGAGAAGGATGCTACTACAGAAAAAGAAGGCAAAGAGCAGGAGAAGGAAGAAGTGACCGTGACCAATGGGGAGAGCGAGCAGAAAGTTGAGAACGGAGAGTCGGCGCCCACGCTTGAAGACGCCAAGAAACCAAAGAAGGAGAAGGTATCATCATAGCATAAAACTCATCATCAATTATTTTTATTATTCATATTTTAATGAATTTATAACCGAAAAATGAATATCTAACTTATTTATTTGGCATGCGTTTGCACAATTTAATGTTATTAACATAAGCATGTCGGGAACAGGTAAAGAAGAAATGGTCGCTCAGGTCGATCAGTTTCAGCAGAAAAGATAAACCCAAACAGGAGAAAAAACAGAAAGAAGAAGAACCCAAGACAAATGGCGAAACCGAGAAAGTACCGGAAGAGGTGAGTAGTTTTTGAACTACGTGTTATTTTGATTATCTTGCATTTAAATACTGAACCATTTTAACTCGTTGGTTCTCGCGAGGGACGCGCGTCCTATTATAACAATTGATGTCATTGTTATATTTTTAACCGCGAGCCAAGTGATTCGCGGATATCAATTGGCTTGCGGTTAAAAATATAACAACTCATACTAGCGAGTGTAGTATAGGTAGGTATATTTACTTGTACTTTTAATTCATTTACTTACTAATTTCGTAGTAATTAATTTTATTCCATTGGATTTGCATTCTGATAACGTAGTCGAGGGTGCAATGAAAAGAACTGTGAACAGCCCGCCGAATACTTCAAATGAAGACATCCATCATCGAACTAACTTGGCCTACTTTCTTGTGTCGTGAGTTCACGCTGGTGTTCGGCTATTGTAACCACATGGGCGATTATAATTTTAAAGTAGAATCATTATTTTCGGTTCATTGAAGTCATTGGCCTTTGTCGTGCGAAAATCTGAGATATGAAATCGCACACGTGGTACGAGGGCGCCCAGACCCCGTCCATGCCTTGTCCGCCAGTGCCGTGGTATTGTACGTTATATTATGCAGTATCCATCTATCTACACTCCAGCTAACGTTTGTTAACTTTACTTTAACCAACGTTATGTTCTGGTTTGTAGTAACACAGACTCTTTTGTAAAACATTCAGTTTATTCTTTATGCAATTTGTGTCAGTTATATATAGTTTGTGTCGTTTAAATTATTTTTGCCATTGCAATCCGGTCCGCGATCCGACCTTGCGGCTAGACCGATTAGAAACCAACGATTTCTATGACAAGTAACTATTGCGACGTAGTGCATTGCACCCAAACCGGCGCAGCGCGAGTAACAATGCGCATTATAATTCAAAGTGGTGCTATATCCGTGCTAACCAAACGTGAGCCGCCATTGTCGACGACGATATCGCGCTATTACTGACACTTAGTTCATTGACGACTTAAACGTGACTCAGCCACTCTCCGATCAACTTTACTGAGTAATTAAACTATCACACGTCAATGAAAATTCCATTGCTTAATTGACGGAAGGGGACGATGAGGGTTTACAAATGCTTCAGTCAGAGATTCAATTATGTAGGCTCAATTTGTGTACGGACTTGATTTATCATGCCTAAAGCTTAAAACACATTGATTAGTCGACCGACTGTCGAGTCGACGTGTGAGTCGTGTGACCTTATCTACAGACAGGCCTGTTATACAAGCAGAGTCGGGTTTTAATTAGATTTTTTATTTTAACAAATTCGCTCGCAAAAAATTATTTAATAAATATATTTTGCCTCCCATTTAATATTTTCGGCTAATTATAACAATATTTTTATAACAGGTGGAGATTTTGAGATGGCATATTTTCGGAACCTATGTTGGGTTAGTCATGCTGAACAACTTTTACTAAAAAAAAAGTATAGTATGCATGAAAAGTTTTTTTTTTTTTTTGAGAATTCACCATTGATCCCATAGTTAAAGTTGTTCAGCATGACTAACCCAACATAGGTTTCGAAAATATGCCATCTCGAAGTCTCCACCCAGTATAGACATTTTCTGTCTCAAATCTCAAGTTCACCAAAAAATACTAAAGATATTTGAAATAATTAAATAAATATCAAGCGACATGAATGCCATGGAAGGCTATAAATACTGGCTGGTATAGTCATCTGGGCCTGTATTTTTCTATTTTTTATTATTTTATTTTTATTGATGTAGTAGGTACCTACCATAACTTGGACCGTGTGCCATAAGAGGATAATATTGATATCAATAATTGTACATTTTATTTTTGTCATAGGCATTGTTTATCCAAAGCGGTACTATCCCGCAGAATTCGGGAGCGCAGGCTGCCTTAGCCTCTTAAATACAAGATGTGTTAAAGCGCGGTCGTTAGCACAACCTCCCACAACGATATTTTGATACATTCAAACAATTAACGCGTTAAAACAACCTAAAGAAAAAATTTTCATTGTTTATGTTAAGAATGCGATTTTGCGCAGAATTTAAGTGCATGACTCTACATGCCTTTATATTTCTACAATTTAGAAACACTTTCTTGAGCTAATAATTTAAAAGCTTGGTTCAGATGATCTAGATCTTCAAAAAACTACATGCTTTCATTAGTACTACATGCATTTGAAACAGAAGCAGACGAATAAGGCGTTTAATAAATCAAATGTGGTTTCATGACACCAGACTTGTCTTGAAAATATAGAAACAAGGGTTGTCCTTTCTCTTTTTCAATTTATAATTTAAAGAAATAACTAACATGTCAGTGATAAAATGGCAAGTCAATGATGCAAAGTAAGGGAGGGAGCATTAGGAAACAAGTTTGCGGAGTGCAAAATAAAATTAGCAGTCCTTGGCAGGTTTCGCGACGATACTCGTGGGCGCGTGAATCCGGATCGGCCGCGGCGAGTCGCATGCTTCCGAGCCTCTAAGGGCCTGCACAGACGATGGACAGTATACCGCGGTTAATATTGTCCGACAGTATAGACTCCATAGAATAAATACTATGACTTGACCCACCAGTTATTGACATTTGGTTACGCTAGGATCTAGCGTTTCCTTATGTCAATCTCATACATTTTGTAGCGTTTCTATTCGCGCAAACGGAACGAAAAGTACTTTGTCTAGGGGGGCTGGTCAAAATTCACACGGATATAGTTTTCGGTAAACTACCGCGGAAAGAATACACCGCGTTTGTCTGCAATAGAATAGCTCAAATAAGTTTTGATTTGTTTTGAGCAGACGGGGCGTTCGTCTTCAAAAGAAAATACCAGAGAGAAAAAATATTTAAAAAATTTAGTCATTCAACATGATTTAAATAAAGTTAGTAAATGAACATACAATACCGTATTAAAATATTTTATAGTTACACACTAGATTTCAATAAATTATATAAGTCAAAGCCATTTATTCTGTGTAGTAGTAGGGCATTTTCGAAGATACTGAAATTATTACCGTGTCGGAAGTCACCCTTCAATTGGGAACAACCGGCAAGAAACTCGACATTAATAATTTTCCTATCAACAAGCCATTTCTCGAGTTATTTTTCCTAAAATGGGAGCTCCGATATATCCTTTGGTAAATTGTAAAAAAAATATATGCATATTTGATACACTACTGTTTTAGGTTCTTATTCGTTTTCAAATTCTTTCTGTTTTTATAGAAGATTTACACTGTATTCAACCAAGAGTGAACTGCTTTCATTGTATTGTTTATTTCCAACTCATGATGAATACTTCTTTGAGATATAATCGGCAAAAGTACACATTGATGCTTATTAATGCTTGGCAAATAATTTATTTAAAGTAAATCGTAACCCAGGGGTATGTAATGTATTCCTTCCTTTGTAATGTAATACTTTTCATTAATGGGAGATATGTAATTATGTATATCATAGTATGATATTACATTTATGTTTCCTATATTTATTGCCTGAATTAATAATTATCAAAATCATGGCTGTTTTGATACATTTATTTTGACAAAAATAATATATTAAAATTTAGACGAAAATGGAAAAAAAACTAGAAATTATGCATATTCCCTATTTGTATTGTGTTTAGAAAATTATCCTCTCGTCTGTTTGTGGCTTAAAACGTAGGAGGTCGGCAAACCGCTTCTCCCACCAGCTCCCTGCGCCGCGGGGCGGGGCCCGGAGGTCTTACCGATACCAACATCGCATCGAAAGATTATGTTGTACACTAAACATAAACTATTATGGTGCCTAAAGTAATTGATTACAAAAGAAATGTACATCTCATAGTTGGTACAATTTGTAAACAAGATAATAAAAAAGACGTGCCGTTCGTGCATAAGTGACGATTTCTCTTAGAACAAAAAAACCTTACTCTATTAACTGATGGATAATGTTTTACTGGCTCAAACTGATATCTAACTCATATCCGTAGTGACTTGTTACTACGTGGAATGGAGCAAAGTAACAATACATCGTATTCGTGTCGTATTGTAGCTCGCGAAGACATAGTCTTAAAGGTGTCAAAACTAATTCAGTAAAGGAAATACGAAGAGCGAATGGCCTGTCGTATGGTATGATGGGTCAGATTGCATGTTTACTAAATGCAGCGACGTGTCAGTCGCGCCTAAGCTACCGGGCATATTTTCATAATACGATAGTTGAATAGTGCATTGACATAACAAGGAACGGCTCAGTTACTAGTATTGACATATCTAGAATGCTAAAGAATAATGCTTCAAGTATTTTTGAGGATGAATTACTGATCAATCTGGCTAACATATGATGTTGGATTACATATATCAAATTTTGGAACAGAATCGCTGAATTTCACTGTTTTCTGTAAATTTTATTGAATGCAAAATAAGTTTTTGCTAAAAATTTCATTTTTTATACAAGCTTTTTTTGGAGACTACTTTTTGTTGACTGTACTTACATTGTCTTCCAATATAGGTACTAATGTATACTAAATATCAAGTCAGTCCGTCCACTAGAAGTGGGTGAAATTTGACTTACAAAATTCCACCCTAACAAACAAGAAAAGTAATAAATACTCTTTTATTCATCTTTCAAAAAAAACATCCAATGAAGCTGGCGGTTCAAGTAGTTGGCATATTAAAACTAAATATTATAGTAAACTCGTGTAAACTTATATTAGGCCCTTGTGAAATCACCAAATCGGTTTTATTTAAAATACAAAAATAACATATAGTCGGAATAACTGTTTTTATTTATCTGCAGAACATTTTTCCATTACAATGTATGCGTGTGTTGACCACAATATCACCATTGCAAAATAATATGGCTCGTGGTCGAAGCACTTAAAAACATTTTTTAGTATAGAAAGCTATTTACTTGATACGACAGCCTCTCCAAAAAGATATTCATTCATTAATAGTCAAATGCAAAAGGAATAAACAAAACTCGCTAAGTCATACATTTGCAATCATGATTCTACTCATTTTGGGACGAATAATGGTTTGAAAAGTATTGTTATCGATTCTATTTGTAATACTGAACAAACGAGTTTCTCAAATTGTTTATTCATGGTTTTTTGTAGTTCATCACCATTACATTTTAGGCGAGTGTTTAACTTTTGTATGGAATAGCAGTTTTTTTTTTCGAGATTTCAGTGCTGATCTGTCTGTAAATAGGCTTTTGTTTGATATCAATCTCACGTACCTACCTCTCACTCAAAGCGATAGAACACAAAGCTTAAATTGGCTCTCAAGTGCAGCTACTGAAACAAACCGGTAGGTGCTTGGCGACAGATTTAATTAATAGCTGGAAGCCATAGACCAAAAAAGTAATGCTTATTATTTAATATATTTAACCATGATCCAAGAATTGCCATTCTGATAGTGTAAAGTAGTTGATATATCCACCACCATATTATTATAAAAAAACTAAACATTGTTAGGATTGAATCCGTGAATTCATATTAATGATCGATGTCGACCGTGACAGGGGCGTTCAACCGCTGCGCTATCAGCTAGGTACGAGGCCAACATGTAGGTACGTACGACACTAGTGCATCTACAGAACGCGCGCGGACCGATGCTATCTCCTCCGTTATTTATTGCCCATGCAAATTACACTCGTCCGTCGGTCACACGATGCCTAGTACTCTTCTGAGACCACTTACTTAGTTAAATAACATTAATGATGTGATGACATATAAAACAAAGAATATATTATATTAACAGAGTTTATAATATTCATTTGCACGGGACAGGAAAAACGCTGCATAGTATTTATTGTTATATTGCTTTCAGAAACAGGGAAGTTATACATATAAGTATAAATAGTTTGTAAAACTAGCTAGCATAAAGGAAAAAAACATTAATATAGTCACTTTCACTCCTATTTTTTTGAATATCTTTCGATTGGTCAAGGGTACCACACAACATCATATTATATTTAAATTATTATGAACCAGTGAGACATCCAAGGCTATACCTACCTATAGGTATTTAATCTGCTGTGTTAATGAAAACAGGTCCAGTTTTTTTTATATGTACTGTTATGATAACGTAACGTCATGTATTATTATCTGTCTGGATGAGAGCTATCATAAACAGACAAAAATATAGTAAATAAAGTAACGTAGTAATATCAGTGTTGTCGTTATGTGGAATTCTAGGTAGGTAGTTTTCAAATTTTAGTCAAACGTTAGCCCTATAATAGTATTGAAAGTAAATTCTATATTCGTTCGTATTATATATTAAGTACACCCAGTATAGTATCAGTGTTCATAGAAAGTAGCAGCCGGTGAAACCACAGTTGTCGACAATTGGTTGGGATGTATAAGTATGAAAGTAAAGGACTTACTACTATCTAATGTAAAAATAACATTTTCTTTTGTTCACGCACAATTATTATTTGGTTTGTCTCGTGAATATAAGCTTATTGTATGACTCAACCAACACATAATGCAACCAGAAGCTAACTTCCCTTGGTGCGTCCGTGCATGATTTCATGGACAAAATCAAAACCACGGACGACTACGGCCCGTAACTTATCGCAGTTTTTTACACTTTCAAATAAATTCTTAGCGTTTCATAACATAAAATTATATTTTTTTCTGATCCGATCCGATCAATCATCATTATTTAATATAATTTTGTGTTTACTGGATAAGATGCATTACACATTCCATGAACTCACCCCCTGCTGTTACCGATTCGCGTTGGATTTTAGAAGCACCGGGAACCAGATACGGCGTGTCCGGCTCGCCACAGTCGCGTTCCCAGTGAGTGTCAATAGTCATCCTAGAAATCACGCACCATGAAAAACCAACCTCATCAATATGAATAACGGTTAACGGGGGCTTATGTCTATGTAGTGTTTTAATTGTATTTTTTATTTGAAGCGACGCGACAATGGCAGTGTTTTGGAGCGGAAAATCATTTCCTTAGTTGAACGTATATTCATGGCATTGTATGTTGAGTTTTGTGAGTCACCTTGGCTGTCGCTCGTTTTACAGTTACTTAGCTCCGTCTGATAAAGCGATACCGAGAAAGGGCCTTTGGAACGTACATTACAACTTCGCTTTACACTCCATTGAAAATAAATTGCTAAAGAACTGCGAGCAGTCTTCAATTAGTTTATACACGGGAAACTACTAACAGTGACGTCCAATTTTCTAAGCTCTTGCGTGAGGAGTAAAGTAACTTCTTACACCGAGAGATCTCTGCAATCAATCAATTAATAATTGTTATGTCTTCCTCCGTAGCAAGAAGTTAATATGATGTAACGACTCTAGCCTAGATTTCACTTTGCAGTTCTACGGGCGGTCTATTGAGAACTACTGATTTCTTGGTTTGAATATTATCTTACAAAAATAAAATAGACTCGAAAATAGGTTTGTATTATATGTATAAAATAATAAGGTAGGAACTCTTTGTTTGTTTTTTATTATGTCAATCATGCAGGCGGTGCACCTAAGTGGCTTCCTCGCCTACTGGACATTAGCAATGGGGGGTTGCCAACGTGTTGTAGACAAAGACTAGTAATTAGGTACAGTTTTGAAGTCAATAAAATAAGTATTTTTAATTATTTGCTAATACATTGAAAACAATAAAAATATGATCGTACGCGTGCTCAATCCTGTTCCACTGAACCGTTAGCTTCCCGTTCATCGTGAGCGCGATTCGGATTTCGGATGGTGAAGCGGATAGCATTGTTCGTGCGCAGTTCCTTTTAAGCAACGATTTTGTATTTCACTCCTTTCTGGTTAACAATGATTATAATGTTACTACTTCTGCTTCACGCACGCCATCATAATGTTGCCAAATTGTGTCCACTACTGAAACAAAACATCTAGAGCGGTGGCTATTTGGCAGTGGAGTATTGTAAATTTACTATTTATGCCTCTGACCTGGCTTTCACATCTCTTTGTAACTAGCAAATGACAGCCATTTATCCTTAAAAACCGGCCGAGTGGCAGAGCATGTTGGAGTAGTAGTCGGCGGAGGAATAACCAAACATCACCATTCCAAACAAACCTTCACTACTCAATTTTACCATGCAATTTCTTATGAATTAATGATGATGATGATTAGCACTACTCTCAGCCAGTACAACGACCGACCTATGTCCTATACAACCATTATACTACAGGAGGCACATGAATAATATATTGCAGCTAGATATATTAATAAAGGCGTTTTCGAGATACATGTTAAGGTTGATACCATTAGTAAAAAAGAAAGTTTTGGTTGCTAGGTTACAAATCTTAATAACGTGTGTGTCACTGTTTTCTGTAAAATATTCCTTATCAAAAAAATATACAAACGATTCCTCTAAAGCTTTTCTAGTTTCATTAAGCAACTCTGAAAGGTTATGGACCGCACTTGAGGAAAAGCAGAATTTCTTATATGCAATAATGGATTTCACCACAAAAATAAATATTGGTAAACTTGAAGGGAAGGAGAACTGGCAAACTTGGAAATATAAGGTTTCTATTATGCTAGATGGTAGTGAAGGTGCCTTAGATGCAGTAGAAGGTAGACTCCAGAAACCCGATCCACCCACACCTGGTGCAGGCGACGCCGAAGTCAGCGTTTATAGTAAGGCGATGGCCAACTATAAGAGGATTGAAAGCGGTGCATTGCTTATGTTAACAACCAATATGACTGAAGAAACACTTAAGAAAGTAATGAGGTATAAGACTGCAAAGGAGGTCTGGCAAGAATTACACAGGCTATTTGACGGAGAAACAGAAAGCAGGGTATACAGATTATGTCTAGAATTCTTTGGACTAAAACATAACAGTGAGCATGACATCCCCACTCATATGTCAAAGTTAAAGAATGTTTGGAATGAAATGTGTTTAGAAGTTTCTAAAGTAGACCCGACTGCGAAACTCCCTGAAATCCTCCTGATATGTAAGGCCTTAGACACACTGGATGATAGGTTCTTCAATTTTAAGTCAAGCTGGCTAATGCTAAAGCAGACTGAGAAGACCATAGACAGTCTAACTAGTAATTTATGCACGTTCGAAAGAAATTTGGTGAGTCAAGAAAATATAAAACAGGAAACACTAGTGACTACGCCAATCCAAAGAAAAGTTGTAAAGCAAAGCAAGAACGAGCAACTGATTTGCAACTACTGTTCTGGTATAGGACACAGAGTTCGCAAGTGCAAGAAGTGGATAAAGGATGGGAGGCCACCTAAGCCTACTCCAGGCACATCAGGTTCAGGCTCAACTGCTAAGCAAGTGCAACAAGCTGTTACGATGGAGTCGCTTATATTGAATACCTATTCAAGAGGTCAGGTTCAAGACCGAAACAGCTGGTATGTTGATAGTGGAGCGACTACGCACATTGCGATTAGAAGTGACTTCTTCACTGAATTTCACGAATTTGATTCTGATCAAGCGGTATCAACGGCAGACGGAACTATTATCCCTGCTCTTGGACATGGCACTGTAGTGGTAGAAGCAAATGTCAGTGGTAATAAGAAGAAGTTTGCTCTAAGAAATGTGTGGCTAGTACCATCTTTAACAAAGAATCTTTTTTCAACGCTAGCAACACAAGATTTGCTCAGAGATAGCAAATTTACGTCGACGGCTAGAGAGTGTAAGCTAGAGGTAGCAGGCACTACTAAGGTTGTAGGCAAGAGAGTCCCGGGAGGAGGACTTTATAAGTTGGATATGAAAACGGTAATACCAACAATGCAAAGGTATATTGAGATTAATGCAATAAACGGATCAAATATGCTTCAACTTTATCATGAGCGTTTTGCACATCAAGATAAAAGACACATCATTCGCATAGTAAAGCGTGAACTAGGAATACAGTTGAGTCTTGACAAGGTAAAGTGTGAGGGCTGCATATATGGGAAATCTCATAGAAAGTCATTTGGAACAAGGGAAAGGGCATCAACACCAGGAGAGTTGATACACACAGATGTATGTGGTCCCTTTGTAGATAGCATTTCAAAGTATAACTACTACGTATTATTTAAGGACGATTACTCTAGCTACGTAATGGTCTACTTCATTAGACATAAGTCAGAAGTAAAAGATAAACTTTTACAAATGCTACAAGAGGTAAAGAATGCGGGGCATGTTGTCAAGACACTGCTTAGTGACAACGGCGCTGAATTTGATAATAAAGCTGTTCAAAAAATACTGCAAAACCATGGTATTAAGCAAAGACTGACGATGCCTTACACGCCGGAACAGAACGGCTGTAGTGAGCGTGAAAACAGAACTCTAGTCGAAGCTATGAGATCCATGATGTACACTAGAGGAGAGCTTCCAAAAGTATTATGGGCAGAGTTGATTAACACAGCTGCATATGTGCTCAACAGAACAGGTCCTACTAGAGTAGCTGAAAAAGTACCTTACGAGTTATGGCATGGTAAAAAGCCAAGGATAAGTCACTTAAAAGTAATCGGAAGTCAATGCTATGTACATGTTCCAATACAACGCCGCAAAAAATTAGATAAGAAGGCGGTTAAAGGCATACTTATAGGCTACGAAAACGATGATGGTTATCGTGTCTGGGATGGGAATAAGACGCTAAGGTCCAGGGACATTACGTTCGAGACTGATGTTGAATTTAGAATTTCTACCAGAACACCTGTCAGTTCAGAGGGAGTTATGCATGACAACGATAATGGACGTGTTTTCGAAAGCGATAATGAAAGTGTTGTACATGAAAATGTTCTAGAGGGAGATATAACAGATGACCAAGACCAAGTTCATGTAGATGAAGATATCGGTGAAAGCGCTATGAATGAGGATCGAAATGAAGATCGAGACGAAATTCAGGAGGCACCTAACGATAGCTCTGATGATGAAACAATATGATAAGAGCTAACTTGGGGATGCAACTTCTTTCCAACTAATGAGGGAAAGTGTTAAGGTTGATACCATTAGTAAAAAAGAAAGTTTTGGTTGCTAGGTTACAAATCTTAATAACGTGTGTGTCACTGTTTTCTGTAAAATATTCCTTATCAAAAAAATATACAAACGATTCCTCTAAAGCTTTTCTAGTTTCATTAAGCAACTCTGAAAATACAGACAATAAATTACTCTCGTCAAAGATCTTTCAGACTGAATTAGTTAACGTTAAAAGTTTCGTTAACCTACTACAGCTCTATGCTACGATACTCCATAATGTTGAAATTAAAAATAAAATTACCCCCACTTTTCACACTGGATACCTACTTTGGAATTTATACAATAACTATGTTAGGTTCGTCTTGCTGAAGAACTGTTCCCGTGGGACCAAATCATAAACGTGAACAAAATAGAATTATAACATTCATAAACATAGAATTCGATGGAATGCATGGCTCTACAATACTCTACATGTTGGTCGGGGTTTATAAGATTATGCTTCAGTTAGAACAAAACGGCCCTGCTCATTAAGTCCCGGAAATTGTAGTCATGGATTGTGAATAACGATTTTGATGCCTGCATTCATTGCATATAATTATGTAACATACGTTGTTGTAGTGCGTTAAATGGGCGCCATTAACAAAACAACGTATAGAAAGCTACAGGAAGAGTAGAAATCATCATTAATAATGGGTTGAATGGTGTTATTTGTTTGGCATCCATAACCGTACAAGAAGTGTTTGTAGGACGTAGGCTTAGCTAAGTGGGATTCAGTAGTAGGATCGACCGCAGCGACACATTAGTGCAGCATTCGAAGCGTATCTTTCTACATCAGTAAACAAAGACGGCCTTGTGTGCTCGTATCGTTTTATTGTTCGCCACAAACCCTGCGGTTGCATATCTACATTGAACTGAAATAAAATATAAATCATTGATGGCTAATCTTATTAATTAGTTTATGATTCAGCTATTACATGGAGCGCGTTTCAAAAAATTATATTCTATTCAACATAAAAAAAAATTAAAAAGAGCCTATAAATTATGGCAACGTCGTTTATTAACCGACTTCAAAAAAGGAGTTTGACGAGTATTTTTTTACATTCATCTCGGAAACGGCTTCATCGATTTGGAACGTTTAAAGTAAACTGTTAAAAGTAGGTTTCGATGTTGTCCCATATACATTTTCACCATCACCTTCTGACCATGACGAGTTCCTCAATAGAAAAAGCACGAATAACGCGATTGAAATATTATATAATACTAGATGTCCCGCGCGTATTCACCCGCTTTCCCGAGGATCGTATGTTATCCCGGGATAAAAGTATCGCATGTGTTAATCCAGAACATATTCTATCTGTGTGCCAAATTTCATCCGAATCCGTCCAGTAGTTGTTGCGTGAAAGAGTAACAAACAAACATCCATACTCACAAACTTTGGCATTTATAATATTATAGTAGGATTGAATACGGTTATATCTATATCCTCGATCAGTGTTAACCTAAAATTTAAAATAAAATTAAAATAAAAAAGGAATAACCGATATCCATGTGGCTTGGTACTAAAAAGTATAAAATAACGATGTAGGAGCTCTAACCGATTGGGTAGGTATTATTTTGAAGTCTATCTTAAGAGTAGCACGTGTTCCATAGATGACGCCGCAAATTTATTCGCTGACTTCAAAATGGTACCTAATAACACGGTAAAATTCAATGTTACTTGCGTGCTAACCCTAGTCCTAGTGCAATATCATATGTCTTCGATCATGATCACTGAAGGGTAACTACTTATCTAAAAATGAGACTCAATCTTCCATTACAAACTAAATTATACTATAAATTATATTGTGCATGTCGATCACCCTTCAGTCGTCGCGAAGATTTGTAGTAAACAACAACTATAATTAAAATATTTCACGTCATGGCCGATAATAAGGTGTGTTTGTGCCGTTTCTGTGCTATACTTGTATGAGTGAGATAACCGTTCAAGAGATTTTTGCACATAGTCAAGTCAAATGAGTTGTAGTATATATTTTTTAAAACAAACCCATCTCTTGTTTTCAAAATAATATATGTAACATTCCTAAACAAGAAAATAATAAATGATTATTTTTTCTAATAGACGGCTGAATCACCTGCTGAAACTCCTGCTAACGAAGTTGCCGATGAAGTGAAACCTGAAATGGAAAATAAAGAAGAAAAAACACCGGAAACACCTGTGACTGAACCCATTACCAACGGCAGCAGCACACCCGAATCACCAAAAGCTGAAATCGCATTAAGCGAGGAGCCCGTCGCTGTTAACCAGGAGAACGACAGGCCAGAACCTAAAGCAGACACTGAACCGGAACAATTACCTGTCAATGGACTTTCCTTAGAAGATCCTAAAACTGAAACTCTTGAAGTTGAGCAAAGTGAGGTGCGAAAACTGGAGGAATCCACCCCTGAAACGGCAGAAGTAGTTGCAGCGCCTGAGATTTCTGTCAAAAAAGAGGTTTGTGTTGAACAAATGCCTTTGATAGAACCCTCGCCTCCACCACTTCCCGCAAATCCTCCTCCCTCTTCAGTGGCATCCTTTGCCGCCACTACTATGGCACCGGAACTGACAGACGCTTCGCTAGCTAACACCGCTGAAAACGCAGACTTAGCACAGCCCACTGTCCCAGACACTAAAGCTAGCGTTAATGAAATCTCCCCTGAACCCCAAATCACTTTAACAAATACTGAAAACATTTCAACTGAGCTTCCCCCTCCTTTTAAGGAAACAAGCGATGAGAATCCAGTTGACATAGGCGAAGCTGAAACAACAAACAAACCTATTGTCAAAGATTTGACTCAAGAAGTTCCTAAAATTGAAGCTGTTTTAAACGAGGTTGAAGTTAAAAGCGAAGATATTCCCGAGGAAATTATAACCGAAATTTCGAAATCCGGGGTCGAGGAATCTCCTAAACAAACTATCGATGAATCGCAAGATATCGATGACTTGCCTCCCCCACCTCCGCCATGTGACAATATTTGCATAGAAAATGATGTGAAAGAAATTAGCGAACCACAAAATGAAGTAGTGCACGTCACAAAAGAAATCATCGTCAATTCTAATCACATATCAGATAACGTCGAAATGAACGGTTTCGACAAGCCGATGCTCGATGACAATGTGGTTACCGACCAGGAAAATATTAAGAACAAGACCAAAGATTCGCTCGGAAACGTTATCGAGGACGCAGAGTGCAACGGTAATATCGTTGAACAGAATCCGATTACGAAAGAGGAGATCACCATCGAAAAGGTGATAACAACAGGAGAGGTGAAGGAGGAGTCTGGTAAGGCGGCGACGACGCCGGAGGAGTCGATGCCACCGTCGCTGTCCAACGACGCGTCCGAGTCGTTCCCGCCGCCGCCCAGCGAGCCCTCGCCCACCTCGCCCGACTCGCCCACCTCGCCCGACTCGCCCATCTCGCCCACCTCGCCCGACTCGCCCGCAGCCACGCCACAGGTGAATACCAGCCCCAGCCACCATCTCCAGACAGTCAGTCTTGCTCTTGTAGTGGATTAGTACCGTAACGTAACGAGCGTTTGATACCC
This sequence comes from Polyploca ridens, assembly GCA_951394255.1. Taxonomy (NCBI): domain Eukaryota; kingdom Metazoa; phylum Arthropoda; class Insecta; order Lepidoptera; family Drepanidae; genus Polyploca; species Polyploca ridens. The sequence continues at coordinate 5,556,346 of OX596251.1, read as the reverse complement.
CGTTAACAGTCCTCGTATTTAGTTTCATGTGATGCTTTATCAGCATGTGTGGACCGTCAATAACGAGAAGAACGATTGATGTGTTCTGAATTGAATCATCGTATAAATGCAGCTAGCGGCTGCACTCCTACCTATATCCCTTCCCATTCGCTTGAAATTAAAATTGTATCTTAATAAACCAGCATGCGTGCTTCAGTGCTAATACTTTACGATTTGACTAAAGTAGTATTAATATGCTAATATTGTAGTTTGGGAAACTCCCTATCGAGTATATTTTATATTGACCTAAAAAAACCCTATTAGCCCCGATTCTGTTGTTTACAACTAAACAAATTTTAGTCTCACTATGTATTTTTCTAACAAAGAACATAAGAAAAGGATGTAAGAAATTTAGTCCTGTCAAATTAGTCCAATGCTTGTTTTCCACATAAATTTAGTCGCCATCTATCGCTGTTACGTCTAAATACCCGTAAATGAAGACGGCAAAGACTAATTTGACAGCTTTAAATATGTTCTCTCCTTTTTCAATAATGTTTGTAAGAACGAGATGTGATGTGACTAAAATTAGTTTAGTGCGATTTACAACAGAATCGGCACCATTGTTTAAATTATGCAGGACCTTAACAAATCCTTTGTAGCAGATAATATAATTAAAGTGTACTGTAATTTGAACATATGAATTCTAATAATAGATTAGATTTTTTTTCTACAGCTAGTGAAGACCTATATTTTATGATATTATCAAAAGGCTGCATTTTATGAGATATAAATAGTAATCATACTTTGCATTTTTAGGATCCCATCGCAGTGTGCGACAAAATGGCGGACATTGTCTCCGAAGTGGTAGCTATTCCTGAACTGAAAACTGAAACGGTAACTATAAAACATATTTAGTTTGAATGGAATAGTTTTGAAATAGTTGCATTAAGACAGGAGAAGTGATATGTGATGTATTAAGTTGCAGGAGACGACAAGCGAGGTGGCGGTGGCTAACACAAACTAAGCACCACACGACTACACCATCCCATCGTCGGCGACACGTGACTGTGTCATAAATGAGCCTTTAATTTATTACATTAATACTGTGGTGTAATATCGAACTAAGTTCGATCAAATAATTTACATTGTCAAGATGTGAATTTCAGATTCGATTGTGACATTTCATATAGATTGATTATACTATAAGTTTAGCGTGCTTTGCTTCTGTAAAATTAAGATTTTATACATTTTATTCGCTAGGATCGAGTTTTTATAATTATATTACAATAATAACAAAGTTATATAGGCAGTATACGGTGCGATAAGTTGGTGCCATTATTACAGGGGTATTAGTTTTGACGTTGTCGCGTGTCATTTACTCCTAAAGTAGCTCTCCTAAATTATTTCTTATTTTCCAATAACCATTGCCGATAGGCGATAATTTGGTAATTGTGTGAGAACAATTCAAAATGCTCATTCCTTATAGGCGCTGTTAAGTTTTTAGTAAAGCGACTACACGGTTTATCTATTAAGATATTATAATGCGTCAATGCTATATGTAAAATTATTTTTGTTTACTGTTTTGTGGAAATGGAAATTTACATGATTATTTAGTCACTATATCGTAGATGAGGAATACTGAAGATCGTTGTTGGTTCATGCTATTAGATTAGTACAAGGAACACGTAATACGAGTAATACATGAAGATTAAACCCTATCGATCGATCTACGACAAGAATACGTTGACGTAAAATGTATACCTATAATAATTTTATGGAATTGATCTAATACACTGTTCCTTATTCTATGCTGGAAGACATGCAAATAGACTGCCAGAATCAACAGAACGCCCCCACCAAAAAACTCGCTTGGTTCTGGCATCACTAGGCTCGATCGGGTATTTACAACAATTCAATCAATTTTTATTTTTTAACCGCTAGCGGTTACAAATTTAAGTTGTGTGGTTTTATGTTGATAATTTCACACATTTAACGAAAATTTTACAACAAAATAATTTGAATGTGAAAGATTTAATACTTGTATAACAAAAATACATTCCAAGAAAAAGAAAATAAATAAACATTGCCTCGTCAAATCATACTAATTAAAATTGTTAGATGTTCCTTCCTTTTTAAAACAAGAAACACTATCATTCGTTTTAATACAATTGAAAGGGCATATTTTTCAATTGCCTCAGATAAGCTATTCCTCTGATAAGTACACAAAATGTGTTCTAAATTCGAATTAACAGCCAGATATCGCTTATCTGGCCATTGAAAAATCAGCACTACTATCTAAAGATTTCATAGTTTTATAAAACCAGTTAAATATTCATAGGATTACCCATTGAGCTATTATTACTACGTATAGAGAAGCTATCGTAAGCAAAGGTTATGACACATTTTTTTAGAGTCAACAAAATTTCTCTTCAGCACTGAAACAATGATTAGTCGTCTAAGCAGACAGTAGAAACATGTAGAGCTATTAGAACGCTTTTAGGAGTATTTTTCTCGTAAAAACCGCGGTGATTTTCACGGCGCTTACGCGTTTCGTTCATCATTCTACAACAACAAGTGTGACCGGATGGCCTCACTGTGTGGTGTCTTCTCTATACGTAGTAATAATAGATCAATGGAATTACCTAACATTTTTTTTAAATGTTTAGTTTTATCCGTTTCTGGCGTTGTTTTGACTATATTGAAATGATAAACTTAATATCATGTGATGTCGTTTCTAGAGTGATCTGTGTACCTTTCCATAATGATAATAGTATCAGTTTTAGTATTTAGTTTTGTGGCATACTATTATGTATATATGAATATCAGTTTTCACGAAGCAGACACTTATATCGTAAATAATCTGTTATCGTGTGTCAAAGTGAAGTTAAAATTACATTGTAAATTTTTAAGTGAAGAAAAAAAACTATGAATTTCCTTATCATCTCATTAGTGTACTATTTTACCATGCACTTTATACTCTGCTCTTATTTATATTAAGTTGTATAAATTTAGTTTGTCAGCTCTCTGTGTAAAGCAAGCAATTGAAAATGAAATTACGAATATGATGAATAATATAAATTGTTCAGGTGTTTAATGAGTTGTTAATGGCGAAAAAATAAAAGTGAAGCAGTTCGACTAGTTAGTGGCAGTATTGTGTGTGAATGTTGGATCTATATTCAATGAGTGAGGGATGGATCATTGGATCTTAATTGATATTCAGCGGCCAAGTTTGTGATTATACACTATACAATTTTATGCATATTTACAGACATACATAATTATATTGTAATATTTAGAATCGTAGTTTGTGTAACGAGTTAGAGCGGGCAGCGTGGTACTGCTGCTCTTAGTGTATCGTTTTCCACCTCATTCAATACAATTACTTAGATGATTCATAAGGTTTGATATTACTATACAATACGTAATTTTTCTAATGTAATCTATGTCCAATAATTGTATGGTTTCAAAATAATTTTTGTAATTTTATACATTTTTATGAAATTTAAAAGTGTCACATCTGAGCAATTGGGAGAATAACTCCAAGTGTAATAGCCGTAAACGAGAGTGAGACATTCCATATCAAGTGCTGATTACATGCCTAATATTTACTAGTAGATTTATCAAATCCAACACCTGAATAGTTGTCAATAACCTTATATACTATTAAATATGAAAGGCATGGAGTAAGAAATCCATTATGATATTGGGGACTGCATCCGAAATGAAAAAGAAAGAAATAAGCTGCTCTAGCTCTCCTGCCAGTGACCTAGCGATAATGCAGAAAGTAAAAAGGTGTCCCTATTTTAATTTTAATACATACTTCATTTGAATAAAGTTAATTTATTTGCTCATTACAAAAATGTGGTATTTGTATGATAATTTTATTAGATAATTATGTTATTACAATTATAAAACTTAATGTTGATGTGTGAATGTCTCTAATCAATAAAATTTTAAAAACTATAATTTCTTTTTTTTCTATCATCATCTCTGACTCAAGCTCCTTTTCCTGTCATGCGTATTTTAGCCCGCACACGGTTCTCGTCCGCAAGCGGGTGATAGCACGCTCCGGGCCACACGCAGGACAAAAATTTCGTTTGCTGCTGCAGTGTTGTGCGTGTCGCCAGTGGGTAAACTCGTGCACAAACATGAACGTTATAAAAATTATGCGTGCAACCTCACTTTCGGCTGCGCCTCGGCTCGGGTAGACATTTGTCGGAACTCTTTGCAATGACAGTCTTTCCGCACTCGTAATGAAATAGTATACTATTGTATCTCAAATTCATATATAACTCTATTAATATTTTAATTAACAAATATTTATGACTTGAATCACGTTCACAATCGCCAGAATCGAATAAATTATTTTGTTCAGCTTATGGCTTACCGATGTAGATACATTTTCAAAGCGCGGGAAACGCTATTGGTCCGCAGCTGCCGCCATGCTAGCGCGCACCGTGCGGAGGGCTGTGACTTGCGTGTGAGTCGGAACTAACAGCTACAGTGTATTATGAACCTTATAATAGTGATCTAAGGTTGATTGTAAGTTTTAAGCATTCTTTCGTTAATCTTCGGGGCCATACTTTCTTTTCTGTGCGAACGAAGATTCACGACGCGCCATATCAGTTGGGTGCTACTGTACCAACCTGTTAAGTTTAAGCAATGCAGTTATTTACAATTATAAATTTCACAAATGATTTTCTTCATCTTCATACATACACTAAAGGCACCATTTACTCTACAAATACTGGAAATTAAATCAACGTTAACTTTTTTTAAACTTTTGAACTTTCGACAATTTACTCGTTTGACACTCGCCTTGTGAAAAGTGATGAAAATAATAGGTCTTTACATAGGAAATTGCCGTTCTGCAGTACTGGCCATTTCAAATCAAAATAATTTTTGTTTGGCTAAGAATTCTAATTTCAAATTAATTTTATTTTAGAAACATGGAATTCTTTTTCCATAAGTAGTCATTTGTTTATTGATTATATAGTGTTACATTTTCATTGCATTTCAATCTTTTTCGTCATCATGGATACGTTAAAAATTCGAGTAATTATGGAATATGAGTACCGTCGTGGCAGCAACGCGGCACAATCAACGACGTTTACGGAGCTAACACTACAAACCAACGCACCACCTGAGACGCACTCGCTATAACGTCACTCAGTACTATGACAGGCTGACAGCGCGGCGGTCATTTGGAGCCATAATGGCTCCAATTGAGTGGCTTAGATTTCACGCGTCTACTTTGTTTCTATGTATAATAAATAATTCAATGTTCAAACTGCTAAACATTCCGCTTCTGATGGAAACGTAGACAGAGAAAGCTGATGGAAACGATGCTGCCACAGAGTAGGTAATATAAAATAATAAAAAAAAAAACTTTGACTTGTATGGAGTCTCTATACAAGTCAAAGAAAAAAAAATATTTTTTCCCTCGGTTTTTTTTTCTAATATTATTTGTTGATTACTAATGAATACTACCTATACATTCATCCCTCATGAGGAAGTTCACTAATTTATTAGGACCTTATATGCAACTCATGCATGGGTACTGCTGTAAATAAAAAAAAAATGTTCCATTAGCAATTTTGCTTTTGCTTCCTTTTTAGCCTCTCTGGTCACTAAGCTGTTAAATCCCTGATGGTAATCTGACAGGGAGGGTCACACCATGGTCACACTAGATTAAGGGGAAGAGTAGGACAATAAAACAAAAAGTGTAAGTTTATAGACTTTCAATTAGTTATTTCATCAATACTCTCTAGGGCAACAATAAGTTTCTGCAACATGTCTTTGCTAATATCAAAGACTAAATATTTTTGATCTCCTTCAGAGTCCACTGTTGACAATAGGAGTTGAAATAATGAATACCTCAAAATTTTCAATTCACTTGTTCCACACACTTGTTTCAATAGCCAATCAAAATTTGTTATAGTTTCACCACAGCTACTAATATGATGGTTCAGTTTTGCATAAAGTAGTTCAACTTTTTTTTCTTGTAGTAAATTATGAAAGAAATGAACTTTTACTTGATCCCAGCCTTTATTTGTTAATAGCTCAGTAACTTTGTCTTCAATAATGTAAGAAGCGGCAATGAGTTTTTTGACATCATGCTTTGCTGCCTCAATGACACTATGTTCTAATAAATGTGCTATGTTTCCATAATCCACATAATACAAGCTGTTCAAGATCTGTGTAGTAACCTGAAAGTAAAATACTGCTTTGGAGATGCTTCCTTCTAAAGTAGCCAAAGGGTAAAGCTGCTCCTCCCGAGTCAACATCCCGAGTTATCATATTTTACAGTATTGAAGCCTAGATATGTCTACAGATAGGGGACCTACCAATATTTTTGAAAATTATATGGCTCAAACCTTATGCTTTAAAGAAAGGAATCTTTTATCAGTTATTTTGTTTACAAAATAGTTATATAAGTTTTAAAGGAAAAATGGAATGGGTTATCAAAATTTTTGTGTAACAGCCATTAGAAACCCATAGTTAGCAGGTGTAAACATAACACAGTAACTTTGACAATCCCCAAGTTTTTAACTTGAATCACTTGAAAACTGTTCCTGGAATCCAATTTTTTCATGTACTTATAGGATACCCCTTTATGGATACTCTTTGGGATGTACATCCCACATGCGATCCAACAGGTTAATGGTATCAAATCTTTGAATGGTATGACTCAAAGATAATATAATAATAAGAAAATATACATTTCAATGATTTCAACTATGTGACAAGTTACAAACATAGGAACAATACTTACATTTTTAAACACATCAAGTTCTAATTCGAAAATAGTGTTCATTTCTATCTCGGATTATTTCATTATATTTTTACTGTATATAATTCAGTATTATTTTTGAAAAAGGGCAGTGTCTAGACTCTCTCTATCTTTCACGTCCATCCAGTGTTGCCAATGCAAATTTTTAGACGGCCGTGTACTGTACATGAGGTAAAAAGTTTATATGGAAAAAGACCAACGGTGGGCCGTGTCACTGCTTAAAAAAAGAAAAACGTTTAATTAATGTCAATTAAATGTTTTTAACATTAACGGCACTAAACGACGGTCAAACGTGCATCGGAGTAACCCTTAGGTACCCGTATCATACCAACCCATCAATTTGCAAAAAGCCGTAGAATCTGCTACGGCCACAGGTATGCAGCCGGAGGCCGTGGATTTAGTGATTTTTTGGCCTGAAAGCCGTAGAACACGGTAATTGCCGTAGCATTGGCAACACTGCGTCCATCATCCATCCACAGATGACTTATCTAAGTCATCCATCAAACAGTCAGTGCTGCCATATGAAGGAGGCGTGAAATCTGTATTTTCTTTCAAAAAATCCTTATTACCATTATGAATGGAATTTCTCTCCGTGACAGGATGCGGAATGAGGACATTCGTAGGAGAACGAAAACAACGGACATAGCTCGTAGAGTTAGTAAGCTGAAGTGGCAATGGGCGGGCCACTTCGCTCGAAGAGCCGATAACCGCTAGAGAAGAAAGGTTCTCGAGTGGCGACCACGTATTGGAAAGCGCTGAGCGGGACGACCTCCCACCAAGTGGCCTGATGACTGCAAGCGGCCCAAAACCGTTCGGAGTGGAAGTCAATGGGGGAGGCCTATTTTCAGCAGTGGACATCCTTAGGCTGATATACTATGATTATGAATGGGCGTTTGAAATTATATTAATATACCTAATTCAAATTCATATTCAAACATTTATTGCATCACACTATATACATAAACACACACAGTTAAAGGTACACACATGTGGCCTCATCTAGGGCATTGCAACAAAATATTATATTATAATATAATGAGACGCACTGTTAAATTACAAGGTCTGAAAGAAATTCTTCTAAGTAATAATTATCCTGGTAATAATGAGGAGTTTTCTTATGATACGTCTATGCTTAAAGTAGCTGTCAAATCGTGAACTTCAATTGGTTCGAATTATCAACAGTATGGCAGGTATTTTGAGCATAGGGGTATCATAAGAAAACTCCCATTATATCAAATTTGTACCTTATTCACGATTTGACAGGTATTTTGAACATAATATTTAATTTGTCTAAAAAACGCCCATTCCGTAAAATTAAACTAATATGATATGACTGTTAGTATTTCTTCTTTGTTTCACAGTTTCGAACGTTAACTACGGCAGGGAATTCCCCAATATGACCCATGTGGTGGCCATGAAATGAAATAACATTTCTGACTGACAGACTACAAAATATGGTTAATGTTTAATAGAACGAAACAAAAATAACAGAGTGTGCTTTATACCTCATGTGATTGATAAGTGAGTGAGTCTATCTATATGAGGCTAAGTCTGTCTGTACGTAAATCTGTATAAAATTCCGTAATCATGGTTCATCCGCATTGGATGTCCAAAATCCGTACAAATGCGGACAAATCCGTATATATGGCAACACTGCAAACAGTAAATATTTTTTTATTAATTTGTTCATGACCATGGATACAAAGTCCTTCAGTCAAATACCTACATTTTATTTATAATATCACTTTCATATAGTCCGTACTATCAGTCAACGCCAAAGTCATGTTTTAGTAAAATGGTGGTCATTGTACTAAAACTTTTCACGGACTTTTTGAGACAACTTGAAAAGTCAAGATACACATGATTCATTTCATTTCACTCCGGTGCACATGTATGATCTTTTTGGATAAAATCCACCGATTATATGCAATAAAACTTATTATATACACACTCGAATTTATGAAAATAAAACCGCCAAAAAGTTCGCAAAGTTACCTATATCATTTGTTATAACTTTTTTTGTTAATTTTTTTATGACCATGGATACAAAGTCCTTCAGTCGCATACATTTTATATATTATGCTTTCATATAAGTCGTCCGCACATGAACTTTCACATAGTTCGCATTAACAGTCACCGTCCAGTCAGGTTTTAGTAAAATGGTGGAACAATAAACCCGACTGCGTAAAATAAATACTAACTGAAAATAGCAAAACAAGCTGTGTAATTTATAGAATCTTGAATAATAGGTAACTTGAATTTTACAAGTATATCCAAGCAAGGATGGCATAGTGCGGGTTGTAGATGTCGCAACCAAAGGGGGCGTGCTGTGCCAGCTACGGCCCACACGAAAGGTGGCACTTTTGGTCGCCGGCCAATAGTATTGGGTGCTTCTCGTCGTCGGGGCCATGGTGGCGACATACAAATTAAATTTACTATACCTTACCTTTTTGCCCTAGAATATTTAAATTATGAGTGTGACTTTCTGTCATTGTTTTTTATTATATATTTTTTTTCTTTTGTGGGAAAGGATTTAAAGGACTTTGATTATTAAAATTAAAGTTTTATTTAATGTACTCCGTAGACCTATCCCGTGTAAACATTTTTCTAAATTTAAGTATTTCTACCTGGATCACAGGCCTCTTAAAAAATAAACAATTACAAAAAAAAAACAAGATTACCTGCAATCAATTACATACAATCTTATTCTTCTAAGTAATGCTAGTGGCTAAAACAGGTATTAAATAAAACGCACCCATCAGTGAAGAACTCTCAGGCGTAGCTTTTAGTTTCGCTTTTATTTACAAATCTTAACCAACAATAGCATGTGACACGGCATAAGGCGTTGGTTTATAAATTAAACCAACTAATTATTGCAATTTGATATAGGACCTTGAAATTTTCCAACTTGTCGATTGTAAAGTAAAGCGTAACTACATATATTTGTAAGTATACAAAAAAGGTAACAGAGTGGCCGACCTCTTACATAATTAAATAGGCACGAATAGTGAAGTCTTAACATATTTTTTGAAACTAGAAACGCCTATTATCCTAAATGGGCAACTGCTTCTATAAAATAGTACTACGAACATACCTAAATAAGTGATCGATCAATGGGCTAGTTAGTAATAGCTGCGTTTCTAAATCTGTCCTACATACCTCCAAGAGGTTTCTCATCCTGACGATAATTCATTCCAGACTACGAATAATAAAAGTCAGGAAGCGTAACTGTGAACAAAATAAAGCTCCAAACTTCACTACATTGACAAAATTATATATTATGTATTCGAACGAAAAAACACACATGCAAATAAGCCAATTAGCTGCGCTTGCCTAACGCGTTGTATTCCGGCAAGCCGATGATTGGTTCTCGGCGGGATAGATAATGCTAATTGGTTCGCGCGCCTGTTGCAGTGCGAGATGCGTGGACGATGATATGCATTAAGTGTGAGAGGATAACTTATAATAAAAATTATTGTATTTTTGCACTATGCATATGAGTTAGATTAATTAGTTATAATTTAACTAAACCATTCTATTATATTTATTTAAAGGTTTGTGATTGGAGTGCTTTTTGGATTAAATGTTTCTCCTCTCGATTCTCGTTAAGCCCGATCAAGCTACATTTGTAATGTTTTTCGCAATATATTTTTCGAGAATCTGTAAAATTTAATTTATACTATGACATATTTTAATATGTCATAGTATAAATTAAGTTTTATAATTTATAATAGACTATGAAATATCAAAACGTGTTAAATAAGCGTGGTGCCATTTTTGAGCTTGAGTTACGTTTCTTGACTTTTATTATTCGCAGATTCCAGACCATTTTTTTGCATGACATTTAGTATTTAAAATGAGTAGGTACCGGGAAATTCGACGTTAAGGAGTCGAGGTGCCCGCAATAAGAGGCATTACCCGTTTCTATGATTAACTATGGTTTTATGCATTAATACCATTGAATTAAAGATTAATTATTTTTTGACACTATGTCTAATATTATTATCATGTTAGCTTCGGCTCGGCGGTTTAATCCGAGTTATTGAGAATAAGGCCTGTATTTATAGAACGAGATCAATCTCAGATTAAGTATCAAGAATAGATCGTGTTAATCGAAAATAAACCTATTTTCATTGGAACAGGTACCAAACTGAACTGTTCTGATATTGACTCAAAACTTGACTTGAGCATTGATAGTAGTAGCTTGTATGTAAGTAATACTCCGCCCTCTAACTGTACGTTCGCAATCGGGTGCACCGAGAAGTACAGTCGAGGAGAAATATGTAAACACTCAGTGAAATTCAACGATTTTATCTTAAACTACTGATTGAAATTTGGATTTATTATGCAGGCAGAATAGTTTGTCGTTTACTATTATAATTTGTGTAGTATTTCAACAGTTGAATCTATACAGTGCGAGAAAATTGCTTTTGAATTCCACAGTGTATACATATTTATGTCCTCGACAGTACAACAAACACACTTTCATATTTATAAATATAAAAATAGTGTTGACGCGTAAACCTTATGAAACTTTATTATAACTATGTACAATGTAATATTTAAAATCTGCAAGTGTTTGTAATATAAACATAACCTTATAAATAATGTAGGGCAGTGTTCCGTGAGTTGTGAATGGTAACTAATTCGATCTTGCTTATGTTTTCAAAGATATCAAATAAGTGTGTACCGGTATGTACACACGGCTACACATCAGCTATACATTTCCAGTATAAGCTGATCTCGCATTGTATAGGATTTTCGTACAATGATAGGTCAGCTTATATTGGAAATGTATAGCTTGATCTGTAGCCACGTACCTACGTACCTACATGTATAAACCATGGCTCTACTAACTGTAGCAGACAAGATTCAAAATTTACATTACATTGTAACTGAATTACACAAATAGTAAGTAGATATTCATTCTAGTGTCTAAATGCAGGCGTTAACGACATATTACTGAATTAAAGTAGTAGGTACTTTAATTGAGTACAATGTGACAGAATCATTTAGATCATATATTTATTTTGCAATAAAATAATTTATAAATACTGGAAGTACTAATTAACTTTATATTTGAACATAAATGTTTAACTATTTCTTAACAAGTAAATAGTTAATCTCGTAACTTCATACATTACCAAATATTACATTGTATGAATTAGTCACTGTAAGGGGACCTAACAGTGGCGGCACTTGAGAAAAATAAATATGTATAAATACTTTTAATATTTATTATTACATATTGTTTCATGTTACACACATGATTATATATATTTTATTTTAGGTAACAGCAATTTGTGTGTGTGTACTACTACTACATTTTAATAGTAAGTAAATCGTCCGATAGCTTCATCATATAGTTAAGTACTCAAGTTAAGATATAAATAATTAAAATTTCCTTTTGTCATTTAAGATATGATAGATTATTTTTGTCCATCGAGTGACGCCACTATAATATAGCTATATCAAATATGTAACCTATTCGAATTTCAAATATTTAAATATAATCAATTAAAATGTTCAATGTTTAAAATTATTATTGCTATTGTAGATTGATAAAAATAATTAACGATTACTCACAAAACTCACATTTTGTATTTACGAAATTATCTAATTGTTTAAAAATACACCAGTAAATTGAACATGTCGAATAAAGTACCTAAGCCCTATTATTAAGTCAGTACAAATAAAAATAACTTTTTTATCCAGTTGGCTACACAACACATCATTTTAATACCAATAGGTGTTTTTTCTTGTTATCTGGCAACATTAAATAAATGGGCCTTCGAGTCGGCGACCTATGTGTATAAATATGTAGAGATATGGAGCCAACATATTCTGAAGAAGTTTTATACCTATAGGGGAATTCTTTCTTGGCAGTAATTTTTTGTGACACTTAAATTAAACCATATGAATCATATACCTATAAAGCTTACATTCACTGAAATTATATTATTATTACAATTTAATTATCACCCTGTTTAAGTAAGACCTTGTAAGTACGACTTGTCATTTAAGATAATGTCTGGTGATGCTTTTCATTACACTCTAAGAATTCGAATTGCTAATTAAATATATTTTCAACAATACTTAATATTATATAAAAACACTAATTTGAGGACAGCTTTCTACCTTGTTCACTGTGTAATTGAAATATTACAACAAATACTTTGTATGATTCGTATTGGTATATTGAAAAAATATGCTGATTATTAGTAAAGAAAGTAACAATCCTCAAAATGATGCAATTAAATCATGCAAACATTAGTTGTATTCTTTTGAATACACCACGTACATCAAATGAATACCATAACTGTAATAAATAGCTACGACGAATTTTCCAATTCATAATAGTTATGATAATACTTCGATGAATTATGGAAGCTGCACTTTGTACTACACAATTAATTAACAAGTCCAGCATCCTTGGCCATGCTGTAGAAGAGGGAGTTCTTGTCGTGCAGCAGCTGGTCGGGCGGCGCGTACTCGACGAGCTGCCCCTTGTCCAGCACCATCACCTTGGTGGAGTCCATGATGGTGTTGAGGCGGTGCGCGATCGTGAGCACCGTGCACGCCGCGAACTCCGACCGGATGGTCTTCTGTGGAGGGAGAGTGTCGCCTCAGTGTTACAGACATATGATGGTGATACTATATCTCTACCTACCTATACTATAGTATCGTGTAGTGGTGGTAGGTACCTGTCGCAGCCGTGGCCTCATCGAGCACCAGGAGCGGCGTCTTGCGCAGCAGCGCCCTCGCCAGGCACACGAGCTGGCGCTGGCCCACCGAGAGGTTCTCGCCTATACCTAGTGTAGTGTAGTGTAGTGTAGTGTAGTGGTGGTAGGTACCTGTATGAGGTCGTCAGTCTCCAGGTCCACGGCAGCCGTGGCCTCATCGAGCACCAGGAGCGGCGTCTTGCGCAGCAGCGCCCTCGCCAGGCACACGAGCTGGCGCTGGCCCACCGAGAGGTTCTCGCCTCCCTCGGCGATCTCGTGCCTCAGGCCGGCCGGCAGCGCTTGCACGAACGCCTTCAGGTGCGCGTGCTCCAGCGAGCGCCAGATGTCGTCGTCCGAGTGCGCGGCGAAGGGGTCCAGGTTCATGCGCAGCGTGCCCGAGAAGAGCACCGGGTCCTGCGGGATGATGGTGATGCGCGAGCGCAGCTGGTGCAGGCCCAGCGTGGCGATGTCCACGCCGTCGATGAGGATGCGGCCCCCGGCGGCCTCCACGATGCGGAACAGGCCGAGCGTGAGCGTGGACTTGCCGGCGCCGGTGCGGCCCACGATGCCCAGCTTGTCGCGCGGCGCCACGGTGCAGGTCACGTCGCGCAGCGCGGGCTCGGCGCCGGCGCCGGCCGACCGGTACCCGAGCGTCACGCGCTCTAGCTGCACTGCGCCCGTCTCTGGCCACGAAGCGCCTGGGCCGGACCCAATGTTCCATGCAGCTTCCTAAAACGCGCATACGATTTTGTTTTGATCATAGGTTGACAAAAGTGGTCACCGCCGCCTATGGACAATTTTGCCTACCTTGAAGAGCTCTTTTTTACGCTTTTTTTGAAGATTCCTATATCGCAGCGCTGAGGGAAAACGGCGCTCATTCCACATCCTAATGGTCCGCAGTATAAACATCCGACTCGATCGAGGCGACTCGATTATGTGAGGATGAACCCAACATCGCCAGCGAGCAGTGCGATGGTAGAAAGGTGATGATGGCACCAGGTCAAAAAGTTCTTGAGAACACTCCCCATTATACAGACGGTAGAACACACAGAGCGAGCCTATATCTCTCCGACAGGCTGAGAGGTTCTAAACCGCCAGTGAGTATCGTCAACGATACGAATGGCCCGCGTTTGCAAAGAGGCAAGTGGATCAAGCTGATAAGCGGGTGCGCCAACCCAGAGGTATTTCATATGCAGCCTAACCTGCGCTTTATACAGCTGTAGCCGCTGGAGTGTAGTGTAGTAACACTTAGTCCTATAGCACACCCAACTTTTTTGAAGCCAGTATTGCTTTGCTCTCCAAATAACCTCGGAACTGGACATCACTCGCAATATCGACACCAAGGATCCCGATACTCTTTGCGATTTTGAGAAAAGTCCCTTCGATTTTTTGTGCAACTACGAATGGTGTTTTTTTTCGTGGAGAAAGCGCAAACTTGTGTCTTCGAGGGGTTAAAACAGACTAAATTAAGTTCTTTCCGAGACCCGCTCGAACGAAGTCTCGACTTCAGTCACAAGTCGTATTCGACTTTCTTCCACCACAGGCCGAGGGATGTTAGCACGGCCGGAATATTGTGCGTCCCCAGTGCTGTCATCCGCATAGCAGTGAATGTCCAACATGTCATTGATATACAGGATAAACAGTGTGAGTGATAGATAGCACACAGCCTTGCGGTACGCCAGCATTAATTTTCTTGATATCGGAGCAGCAACCGTCAACGGCGACTTTGATGCTTCGATCAGCAAGAAAGCTGGACCCAAGAGCACAAACCCTAAAGAATTCCGAACGACGGCAGCTTAGGCGACGATCGAAGTGACCCGATCTGAGGCCTTAGCAATATCCAGGCCAACTGCCAATGCCTCGCCTTTACTCTCTATGGCTTCAGCCCATAGGTGCGTCAGGTTAATAAGAAGATCACCAGCTGAACGACGATGACGGAAGCCGTACTGGCGGTCGCTAATCAAATGGTGCTCTTCTAGATACCTACGGAGCTGAGTGTTGATGACCCGCTCCATCACCTTAGAGAGAAGGGAGGTTATCGCTATTGTTCTATTGTTAGAAGGATCTGTTTTGCGAATTGAATGGACCAGTGCAGTCTTCCACGAAAAAGGAACACGTCCAGCTCCCCCGTCGTCAGGTGTCGAATATGCTGCAAAGAGAGATCCTTTGCAGTGTGGGCCAGAGTCATTCGGTGTGTGCAGCGGTGGATGCGATAACTGACAGAAGTTACCTTCGACAGCCTTGGCGAGCGACCAGAATGCTCAACTCCCAGAAGGGAAGCCTGCAAGCCGATCGGCAATCCTGCCGTTGTGCTGGAACTTCGCTCTAGTTATTTGCTTTTTGCTGGACCAAGAGGCAGAATTGTATGCTTTTCTCAATTTGGATTTATCCGGATCATTTTGAGCATGCGCTTTAGTTCAGGCAAGAATAAAGCAATGGGGAGGTTGGGAACAATTTTTAATTATTTTATTCAATTCCCAACGGCCCCATCAAGGGGGATTGAGAAACGGGGCGGTTACGAACAATTTAAAAAAAATATTTTATTAAATTCACAACGGCCCCAAAATGTGGGCAATGGGGCGGCTGGGAATACACCGAAGAAACGATGTATCACTCGGGCAGGTTATCTATGTTTTGTGACCAAGGTCTCAAATATCGGTTTTGAGAGGAATCGGACCAGTATCTAAAAAGTTCAACATGGCGGACACTTTTTCAAAATTCTGAGAAAAAATTCTTGTTTTGTGACCCCAAGGTCCCTCAAATATCGATTTTGAGAGCAATCGGACCGGTATCTAAAAAGATCAACATGGCAGACACTTTTTCCAAATTTTGAGAAAAGTTTCTTGTTTTGTGATCCCTATGTCTCTCGAATATCGGTTTTGAGAGCAATCGGACTCAACATCACGAAAAGCATTGGGATCCTTCACGTTAATATTTGTAGCGACGTTCTGTTTCAAAGTCATCTACAAGATATCCAAAAACTCGGTGTGATTAATAGAGCGAAGCAGTACTTCTTATCGAGACAAAGACTGCAACTATATAAGTCGCAAGTCTGGCCCAAATGGAGTAATGCTGTCTTCTGTGGGCACCTGGATACCAGCTTGGGTATTTAGACTCAGTTCAGCGACGTGCCGTTAGAATTGTCGATGATCCCGAGCTTACATGTGTTTTAAAGCCCCTTAGTCTGAGGAGAGACTGCCTTCTTATGTGTGTTCAACCGCTTTTCCAACAGACAGTGTTCTGAAGAATTGATTGACCTGATGCCCAGTTACCTTGTTCCATCGTAGTCACAGATGGGGAGTCCATCCTCACACATTGGAACCAAAATGTTCTCATACTGTGCGGTTTCAAAGAAGCTTCCTATCGTGGATGCTCAGGCTGTGGAATGAGCTCCCCGCTTCAAAAAGGTTGAGGGTTGGTAACGTGCGAGTGATAACCGTTATGTTGCAAGCGTCCATAGGCTAGGGTAACTGGTTATCATCAGGCGGGCCGTACGCTTGTTTGCTGCCTAAGTATTGTAAAAAATAGTTTTTCATATTTTATATCTATCATAAAAACAATCATTATTTTATGTTATTTTTTACCAGCTCAACAAACAACACATCAACACACTTCAGTTCATCCAAAAATACTCACTGCATTGCACTCAGTTTACAAAACGGCGGCAAACCCTCCTTTTTTAGTTTTTCCAAACATTGAAAGAAAAACCGAAAAAAATCGAAAAACCGGTTTTGGTGTTATGTAAAACCGTTTTTTTTGTTGGTCAAAACCGTACCTAATAACCGGTTTTTCGATTTTCGGTGAAACCGGTTTGCATTCCCTAATTGTAACTGATGTCAATCAACACTAAATATTATTATTTAAAAATTTTTACTTACTTATGTCGTGCGGGTCAAACGGCCAACCGAGCTGAGAGTACTGACTGTTGTGTGCGTGTCGACACACACAACGCTAACCCGCAGTAAAATACCTATTTGCCGCGCGCTGCCTTCGCACGACGCCCTCTTAAGCATATATTGGAAGTGTGCGGTTTTATGATTGCAGTGGCAAAACGCAATGGTAGCGGGTCGACCCGAATGTGGCGACAAGTTGTGGGACTGAAGTGCCCCGAGTCCGCCGGGAGTGCCTGTCTGGTTCCACTCTGTCTCTTCGGCCGGCAGGAAAGACACCCGTCTTCGTCCCGGATTATGCGCACGGTTGGCGGGACAACCTCCGGAGGTTATAGGTAATGCCCAGGTTCAGGTCCCCTACTAACCGGCGGGCGGCCAGCCTTTTCACCGGGTCTCGTGAACCCTGCCGAAAACCAGCGAACTGCTTTACGATAGACTCACTCACGAGGGTGGTCGCTAGCCAGTCGGACATGGGTATGTCCTACCACCAAGCCGGGTGGCGTGAGAATTATTTGGGGCCGCCGCCGCCTGTCCACTACAACCCGAAACGGGGTTCGGTATGAGCCTCGTTTGTTTGTCAGCAGGATGCACCACGAGCAGGTGAGGTTGGCAAGGATCCAATAGATATTGTTTGGAACGTTACACCCCAAAAAGATTATTTATGAGAAATACCAAGTAAAAATACTTAAATATAAACGTTAAGTATATGTTTTTGCGGTCTAGGAGTAGTGCCAGCCATCAGTCAGGCACGCGCTACGCGTTAAGCACCAACAGCGCACAGCAACTTAAAGTTGTGAATTATCTCACCTGCTCAGTTTCAGCGTACTCCTTTATCCTTTCCACTGCGACTATATTAGTTTCGACTTCGGAGGTCATGCGCACTAACCAATTCAATGTTTGAGTGATCTGGAAACATTTTCGAAAAACATTATTGACAAGTTGGAGCTCACCTATTTATATGATGTGACAAGTTACAGTTTTATAGTATACCTGCAAGGCATAGCTGACAGAGAGTCCCACAAGTCCCGGACTGATAGTGTCCCTGCCCAGCACAGCGAATAGAGCCGAGAAGAATATAATAAGGTTGCCTATCATCTCGAGTCGGACGGCGAGCCACCTGTTCGCGATGCAGCTCGGGTAGCAGCAAGCCTGGTTGTAGTCGACACCACGTTCCGACTCCTTAATGAATCTGGTAATATTTAATTATTACTTACTTACAATACTGAATGTAATTGTATACCCGTCTCGTATATGATGATGAAGATAGCTAAGGGAGTGAATGGATTGCGAATCAAACGAGGGCTATCGATACTTTTCTGCTTTCGTCAACGCCATATTTAAGTCTTACTAGAGTGACCTTGAGACACTCATAATTAGCATAGAATTAACTTAATAAATTATGCTCTTTAAAATATTTGAATTAATAATAATGTCAAATAAAGTACCTTTGTATAACGCCATACGCTCGTATTGTGGTAGCACCAGTTATACTTTCTCCAAAGTGCGAATAGATGGGTGACCGCGAGATGGACTCGAGGCGCTTCAACTGGCGCGAGGTAGCGACGTAGAACCTCTGTATGAGGTAGTACACCACTCCGATGGGCACAATCACTGCCAGGAATATCGGCGTCGAGTAACTTATCACGAAAAGTGTCCCCAACACCTAACATTCCCGGAAATAAAAGAAAAATAATTAATCAAATATATTGTATCGGTCTCTGATCAAATATGTACCTAGTAGGTCAGCGTTTAAAATGCGTTTCAGCAAAACACACATACATGCGGCGTTACGTCTAATTTCCACATTACAATTCGTTAGGTTCAGATACAGCCAGAAAAAAATGCCATTGAAATTATATTATGTATGTGATCTTCTACCTTGTACGTTTTTGATCGGAGGTAGAAAAGTCTACAGATTTACAGATGGGTGTAATTGTTTTATACCAAAAACCCATAAATAAAATAATATTCTGGGATCAGTTTACAAATGATTGTGTACCAAACGTTATAGTTATGTTGTGTTTTTGACAGAAGGTACATATGTATTCCGAAAAAGAAAGTTGTGAAATATGGTGAATTATTGTTTAAAAAAGATAGCTTGATCTCTGCGACAGTTGTATGAGTCATATGAAAATTAACCTTATGGCTTTAGCATAAGGTGTATCTGTGTCATCATAAAATCAACCGCAGATTAAACAGATGAACCTTATTGTAAAGCTATAAGGTTCATTTTCATATAACTCAAACAACTGTCGCAGAGATCAAGCTATCTTTTATAAACCATAAAGCTTTATAATTAGAAACTCAACAAATATAAAAGCAATGAAACAGAAACAACAATATGCAGAAGCGAATAAAAAAACAACCTTCCATTTGGCATCACCATAATCGAGTAAAAAAAATGGTTCAATAATATTCTTGTTATTTTTCCTAACTGCAACCATGAAATAATTTTTAATAAAATAATTTGTTTCATTTCGATCCTGAATAAAATATTTACGCCTAACAACAAATTAAATTGAACTTAATTATTTTTATTATTGCCGAATGCCCAAATAATATTATATAAAGTTTACATTAAATACGAACTAAAATTGCATTAAAAGTTACAGCAAATTAATATCAGTGATATAAATACCCTCCAGGAAAGATGTGGAAAACTATAAAATAACCACAAGAACAAACAACTACAAGAACGAACAACGGCAAGAGGTTACCTCAAATGCGCAATATATCACGTCCGAGCACTGCAAAGGTAGGGACGTGTCCAAAATGTCCACGTCTTTAGAAAATCTAGAGAGGATCCTGCCCAAAGGTGTCACTTCGAAGAATTGCAAGGGTGCCTTTAAAACTTTTTCCAACAATAGCGCGTGGAGGATCTTCGCTGCGCGCCAACACGCCAAAAATGGCATTAAATCCGCAAAAAATGACGATATCGCTGTAACAACGATATTTTTTGTGAACTATTTGATAACAGGCGAGCATCGACAAGGGCCGCTTCGCCGTCCTACTAACAATGAATACATTAATTACATCACATATTTAGTACTATGTAGCCTAATAGCGATTGTTCATTTAGTGCAATAAAAGTAAACTACATTATTGGAAAGTGGTGGCTATTATCTACGCTAGCTCGAAAACATGCATGGTATTTAAATTTGATACTGCGAAAGCTCGACATAATGATTAATAACTACCTAAGAAGCACAAGTTAAAACCATACTACCGAACTGTCACTTCATTCTCAAATTGTTTGCCCTTTTTATCCTATACATTATTTTTATTTATAAACTGATCCCGAGATTTTTTTTAATAAATTGCGCGATTGAATCACAAAATAAAATAATTTTAGGATATGTTTTTTGCTACAAAATGTGTGTTGCTTGCTGAACCAAAGAAAAATAAATTGAGATAGAACGGATATGACAACAAGTTGACACCCGTGTAGTGAATAATGGTTAAAAATCTTTTACATTTGTCGCTACGGTGTCCCATACGATTGGCTTAAGTGTAGGTAGGACTATCTATCTCGCTTTATTTCTATATATTTTATGCTTGTTAGTAATAGAGTAATATAGAATTGTTAAAGTTTATCTTTATACTTTCACGGTAGGAATGAAAATATTGAATATCAAGAAAAGCAATCGGACTCTCGCATATTTAGCATCCATACTGGTACCAAAGCTAATCTAAGAAACGTTATTTGGTTAGGTGGGGTGGGCGCCAATAGTACAGTCAGGGTCAGAAGGGCCCGGGTGGCTCCCCACAAGACCAAAACAAGTTTTTGGGATGGCTTGTGCTCCACCATTTTTAGATTTTTTCTGTTTCATGTCTATCTTAGTATGAATGAACTATCTACTTACTATACATGCAGGTCGCAAGAGCGGGCCCTAGCTTGTGTGGGCCTACCTACCTACCGTGGGTATGTTCCGAGGCCGCGCAGGCTAGGGCCCGGCCGGCAACCGGCACCTCGATATGGGCAGTCCGACCGTGAGTAGAGTGTACAGTAGAGGTATGTAACGGTGTCATACCGCAAAGAAGCAGGAGGTCCACCCCCTGAGCGTCATGGGCAGCACATTGTCGAGCACGTCGACGTCCTTGCTGAACCGGTTGAGCACGCGGCCGACGGGCGTGCAGTCGAAGAAGCCGATGGAGGGCGCGCGCAGCACGCCGGCCAGCAGCGCCGCGTGCAGCAGCCGCGCCGCCGCCAGCGTGCCCAGGTACAGCGCCAGCGACGACACCGACACCGACACAACTGCGCCGCACACGCACCAGTACACGCACACGCACCAGTACACGCACACGTACTACTACACGTGCACGCACGTACAACCACAACCACCCAACGATGCGCGAACAACACACATGCTCACTTACACGGACCGTGCACAAATGCAGACATCACCAACATTATTCAGACTAGTATTTGACTGCAAACTTAGGGCTGCCATCCGTTCCGATATATCACGGCTGTCACCGTCATTGAATCGCTGTCTCGATATACACAAAAATATCCCGATACTACGCAAAATGTTATCGTAGTGTTGAGAGAAGGGAAGCCGAGTCTTGAATTAGGTATAAGAAGCAAATAAGAAAGATTTTTATTAAATTAGCAGCTAAGCAATCAGACACTTTTAAACTCTCACATTTCCTTCTTATCACATGAGACAAACCTAAAAAAGTAGTCTTAGTTTAAAAACATGTTTTTTTTTGTTTATTAGCCCAGCCAGCAGTTAGAGCGTCCTGATGATACTCTAACAAAATATGGCAGCCCTATGCAAAATGTGCTTGCTTGTATGTATGGTTCGCTTCAGCCACTGTAGCCCCTGTCGATTTGTGCAAGGTCCGCCTCGTTTGCTATTGACCGACTAGGTGGCTACCGGTCGGTGTAGCGTACCTCGTTTTTATACGAGCAATGTTTTGTTTCAATATTCTTTAAGAACGATTTGACTGACCTGTCCCAGTTAGTTAAAGTTTATTTCTGAATTATCTAATATTCGTTATTATTCTCTATATATATGCTCAAATAAAAACAGGGCACGCGTACATCGCTGTAGTTTAATTTATAACTTTCCTAAGAATATTTAGTGATAGAGCGGATATGATACGAACAAATAATATATATTAAACATGCTAAAATCTAAAAAAATATGTAAAACGACTAGGGATAAAATATATACAAAAGCCACGAAAGAGTTTAGAAAATTAAAAGCGAGTTAGTTTTATATAAAATAAATAGGTGTAGGTATATCTTTTGTATATTGTTAACGTTGGCCATAAAACGAGAACACAATATTTATACAATTGATGGGGCAGCAAGCGTAGTGTTATGTTAACCACTCTGGGGCTGCAGGAAAATCTTATGCAGTATCAAATAGTTCGCTCGTCTATTGACGCCAATCGATAATTTCTTTTGAGGATCCAAGATTAAATCGAATCAAACGAGATTTATAGGTCTTACTACAAAAGCCCGATAAATCGTTTGCACAGATATATTTTGTAGATATAGTTTAATTGTAATGTGTGACTGAGGGTCGCCAATCGCCATCTTATTGGAAACTTTTCTCACTATCCTTTCCGTTCCTTACTTCACAATTTTGTAATAAGTATGAGCAGGTCTTATATGGATAGTTTGCAACACACTTCAATTAAGTATTGACGTGCTATATTTGCTCCTTATATTTTAATATTTCACTTTAACAAAGGGTACACTTCTCGTTTGGTACCATTGTCATCAGATCAGGATTTGATTACTTCTTAGTGTACTTTGAAGTCGGTTTAAGTTTTTTGTAAAACAGTCCAATTATGTCCGGCCTATTAATGTACTATTTATTCACGAAATTGCCCGTATTAGCTTATTTAAAAAATATTATTTATTCATTATGTTTTGCTTTAACATGCTTAAACACCTCCGTGACTTTCTACACAATAGGAACTGGTATCAAATAATTCCATGCAAATGTTTACAACCCTTCAACATTTTGTACTATATTAATAATCATGCAATGAACTTTAATCAATAAAAAGTATGCCACCTTGTTATTTATGTTTCTTGTACAATTGTATAAACGGTTAATTTTAAAATATTATTTACATCTATCAAATATAATAAATGGTAAAAAATGTATTCATTATTATTAGTCATTCATTACTGACCTCCACCACATTGCAATGATTATTAAATTGTCTCAAATTATGTCTTTTAATTTAAGTGAAATTGATATAATTAGTTGATAACATATTATTGTGGTGTTCCATAATGCTTACCTTGTCCGACACCTAGTCCGCCATACACGCCGAGGTACATATCTCTCCGTGTTGTGTCTACTGTGCCATTCACGATCTGCGTTCAAATAGTAGACAAGTGATCAAGTAACTCCAACAAATTAACAATTTCAAGGTAGTCATGAATGAAGTATATAAAAAACCGGCCAAGTGCGAGGCGGTCTCGCGCATGGAGGGTTTCATACGATACACACTAGAATCAAGTCAATGTGCGTGAGATGTTTTGAGGTTTATTTGTCATGATGAGGGCTATAATAATGCGTATTTAGTTTAATATCAACTAACTAGCTAATACAGCCCTGTGAGACCGACACTTACACAAGGACGCATGGCATAGTAATAGGGATTCGTTGGGTATCCTAAAATGTATGTTATTGAACCCTAAAACTAAACGTTCTTAATAAAACATTCGTATATAACCAACATTCTCAAATGAATACACAAAATAATTTTCTTATTTCAGAAACCAAAGATAAGGACTTAATTAGGATAGGCAAGGCGAATGGGAGACCATTGCCAATACACTGACACAATTTAGGAATATAAAATAATATTAATGACAATAATTAAAAACATATTTACCATTTTCTTATCATTAGACCATTCGGCGAGCCAGTAATTGGATCCGACTTGGAACACTTGCAGGATGAGGTTCATCAGCACCGTCACCACAGAGGCCAGAACACCGACACTCATCAGGTAGTGCTTGTATACTCCCCATTTCACCTGAACAAATTATTATTGTATGCAAAAAATATTATAAACATTTAACGTTATGGTAAACACATCAAATAACAACACAACTTGATCTAAAATTAAACACTGGTGCTAATTCTGTTGTTTACAACTAAACTAATTTAGTCTCACTATGTCTCTTTCTAACAAAGAACATAAGAAAAGGATGTAAGAAATGTAGTCCCGTCAAATTAGTCCAATGCTTGTTTTCAATATAAATTTAGTCGACATCTATCGCGGTTACGTCTAAATACCGGCAAATGAAGACCGCAAAGACTAATTTGACAGCTTTTTTTTTTTTTATTGTTATAGGCCTGTGTTTGACCGCAATCTCACCATGGTAAGTGATGATGCGGCCGAAGGTGGTAAGCACACAAAGCCTAGAAGGAACTGGCTCTCTAGTGCAGCTATCGGAACACACCGATAGGTGCTTGGCGACAGATTTTCAACTTGAGGGTGGTAGCCAGCCAGGCGGGTACTACAAAGTACCCTACCACCGTGCTATGGTTTCCTCACGATGTTTTCCTTCACCGAAAGCTCAAGCTCATTGTAGGATTCGAACCCGGGACCTTCATCTCGGTATCCGACGTCACTACCACTGAGCTATCATCGCCTTACAGCTTTAAATATGTTCTATCCTTTTTCAACAATGTTTGTAAGAAAGAGATGTGATGTGACTAAAATTAGTTTAGTGCCGATTCTGGCACCATTGTCTCTCTCGACTCTTGCATGTTTGACTTAACATAAAAATAAAATGGAGGCTTTCTGTCAAAATGTATTATATTTTGTTTTGGATTAATTAAATAGTTTCACCTGTCCCGGTGTCTGTAATCGAATTTTGCAAGATAAAATGTGACCCACTACCCAGTGTACGATTGAGCTGTGGCACACACGTTTGGTTCTCGTGACATTTCACGATTACTTAAATAACGCAATTTTTAATTCAATATGGCGACCGCCGCTATGGCGATTTATAATTTGCACTGGACTTTTCGTTGGACCGCGCGACGTGCTGAATGGTTTCAGATATTAAGTAAAAGTTCCTAGTCTATGTTTAAGTGTTTATTTCTTACACTGCCCGTTTCTGACTTCTCAGCCTCTATAAGTTTGCTCTTTTCTTTCAATTCGTTTTGTGTTTGTGTCTCGGGTGTTCGTCTTTTCACGCTGCCTGCACGGTCACCTGAGAAGGTTAAAATATTTAGATAGATTTAACGCACCTTATATGTTTCACCTAAAACTTAACATGACAGCATAGCTAGCAAAAAATTGGGTAAGGTAAAGCGGTACTCTACGCCGGGTCAGTTGCTGCAACTGTATAAAGCACAAGTTCGTTCATACATGGAGTACTGCTGTCTCCTCTGGGATGGGACTCGGTAGACCGTCGTGCTAGGAGACTCGTCGATGTTTCGCTAGCTGAGGCGATATTAACGAGCCTTAAACATCGACGAAGGTTTCGTGTTTGTCGTTCTTCTATACTATATATTTTAGAGTGTGCTACAGTACTGTTCAATTTAATTCCTCCATCCCCATTTCTCCATCGAACCACAAGAAGCCGGGTGATTTTCCACCCACACGATGTGGACATCTCGCGAATACGGACACAACGCTTCGCTTTTGTCGTTTCTTATGCGAACAGCAAAGGAGTATGGAACTTTCTTCCGGGATCTGTTTCCCGACAACTTGAACCTAGATGTGTTCAAGGCCAGATTGAATAGGCATTTTCTGGGTAAGCGTGCTACATCCTCGGCCTCGTCATAACTCGTCATGGGGTCAGTCGAAGACCAAATGCAAGTCC
This sequence comes from Polyploca ridens, assembly GCA_951394255.1. Lineage (NCBI taxonomy): Eukaryota > Metazoa > Arthropoda > Insecta > Lepidoptera > Drepanidae > Polyploca > Polyploca ridens. The sequence goes on along the minus strand of OX596251.1, from coordinate 5,530,147 downwards.
ATTCGACGTTAAAAAAAAACATCATCACTTCACGCTGACATTGTGAACTACAAACGCCTATATAAAGTAAAAGAAAGTATTATGTTTTTGTACATACCCGTAGCCGGTTGGTCCGATTCCGAAGCACTCTCTGATAATGATCGAGCTCTCTGTAGCTTGTTCTGGAATTCTGAACCTAATTTACTTTCAAGATCTTGTTTGATCTCATTCAATTCTGAAATAAAACATTGTGTCAGTTACGGAAAAATAGGCTAATACATTCTTAAGTTCCAATTCGATTACCTTCAGGTGAAGTTCGTTCAGCGTCGCTGAGGTGGTGCAATAGGAAGTCGGCGAAGGCGCCCTTCTTCTCGAGCAGCTGCTGGTAGGAGCCCGCCTCCGAGACCTCCCCGTCGCGCAGCACCACCACCAGGTCCGTCTGCGCCAGGTACGACACGTTGTGCGTCACCCACACCCGCGTCGTGTGCTGCAGCCGCCCGCCCGGCCCGATCACCTGCACCACACCACTCCACACGTCACGTCATGCGCCATCGTGCCGTGCGTCACGTCACTCACTCGACCACACGAGACTCACCTTCTCGAAGATGTGCTTGCCCACGTGCGAGTCGACGGCGCTCAGCGGGTCGTCCAGGAAGTAGTTGTCCGCGGCGCAGTACACGGCGCGCGCCAGCGACACGCGCTGCTTCTGACCGCCCGACAGGTTGATGCCTGCAACACTGCGCGCTCAGTACCGACACTGCCACTACACTACACTACACTACACTACACCACAGTGTACCACTCACCCTTCTCGCCGATCTCGGTCTGGTCGCCGCCGGGCAGCACCTCGAAGTCGGTCTTGAGTGCGCACACGCCGATCACGTCGTTGTACTTGTGCTTGTCTAGCGGCTGCCCGAACAGGATGTTGTCCTGCAGTGTGGCGTTCTGTATCCACGCCTGCTGCGGCACGTACGCGATGCTGCCTGCGGACGGACCGGCGGAGTGCGGTGTGAGTAGTGCGACACGACACGACACGACACGAGTGGCGACACTCACCGGTGGTGTTGACGCGGCCCGACAGCTTGTTCATCTCGCCGAGCAGCGCCGACAGCAGCGAGCTCTTGCCGGACCCCACCGCGCCCACCACCGCCACCAGCGACCCGCGCGGAATGTTCAAGTTTATGTTCTTCAAAATTGGCTCAGACTCCTCCCCACCCCATGAGAAATGACCATTCTCTATTACGATGGGGTTTGCTGAAGCAAATAATTATATCCATTTTAGAGTCAGAAAACGGAATTTTCGACAATATTATAAATACCTCCCCAGGTTCATACTTACGTTCTTTCGGGTCGTGCTCAACCCAACTTTTGTCTAACTCATCGCAGTTCAAGAATTTGTTCAATCTTTTAACACCGACCGATGTCTACAAATATAAAAAAATATTAAATTCTACAACAAATACATAAATTATTACTAATATTGTAGGTAAAAACGACAAATTTTGTTAGTCACAAAAATATAGGCTTAGAACCAGCAAGTATGTGGCCGTAGGATCGCATTAGCCGTTATTATTTTACTTAATCGCGTTTTAGTTTAGCGAAAAATCTGAATATGGCGAAAAAAACATTATAAAGAAATTTGTCAAAACTTGTATAATATGCTTGACAACAGTCTCACCGTGTTAAGGAATGAGGTACTGTATCTAAAGTAGGTACAGTCACGGTCATAAGCATAGATTTGTCTCAAGACTCCAAACGAATGTATATTAATCGATAGCCAAAACCAAATACCCACATTGCCATACTTAGTACCTATGGCAGTTTCTGTTAATTACCTTTTTTTAATTCCTTACGGATACCTTACAAAAAATCTCAAGCTCACCGTAGGATTCCGACTCACGACCTTCGCCATTGTATTCGACGTCACTAGGTCAGTTTGACCGTTGCCATCACTAAAGCTACTGACAATTTAGCACGAGACTTTTTTTCGAGATTTCGCGAAGCTTTGTTATTATTTATAAGCCATCCTACGGCAACATTTACAAAAAAAAAACATTTTAATCTTACTTTTCTATTATAATATCAGCGCTTCAATAAAATATATTAATTTTAACTAAATAGAGTATGGAAGTCATCACCAAGAATAATTTATGTTAATTTAATACTACATTAGTGACCTCATCCAGGGAAAAATAAAAATGAAATCGCTCAAAGTAATGAGTGGAATTATGGTTAATAAGATGCAATTATAATAATATAATAAAGATTAAATTTTATAAAGCGTCACACTGCAACACGCAAAAGTCATACTATAAAAAAACTTACTTGTACAACGTTCGATATTACGTTAGGCAGCATGGACAGTGGAAAACGCAGTATGTTGAATAGAGATAACGCTACGAAAGCCCTCTTAGAGTCCAGCACTTCTGTATCGTTTACCAACACAAAGCACCCGAATGACATCAGCGACACCTATGAGACCATTCCATTTATTTAGTTAGCATTATATTATTATGTTCATGCATTGGTAGCTGGATTGGAAGCCTTCCGCGCTAACGTTGTACCGTTTGCCTACATCTGCGGGGTTATTTTAAAACGGTCGGATTCGGAATTGGGAGCGGAATCGGAAACTTCCGAGACGAGTTTCCGACAAGATAAAATAATATAAAAATGTGTATTTGCACATTAAAAGACAATCAAAACTACAAGAAAATCAATATTTATTTAACATATAATGATAATAGTACAATTTAAGTGTTACAAATAATACCTAAACTAAAATAAATATATTCTGCATTATAGGTTAAAGCGCCCATTGCTATTTTAATTTCCGAATTCGAATAGTTTGACGTTTCTCGACGGAAATATCAATCCGATTCATCGAAAAGTTTCCGATAGCTTTTAGCTGGCGGAATTCTTTCCGAATTTTATTTAATGTTCGTTTTTGACTATTATTTAATATAAACGCATTATTTAAACTTATATAAAGGTTAGTTGGTACTAAACGGAGTGTGTTTGCCCCTATTTTAAATAAATAATGAATGAAAAAGGTCGACGGTTAAAGTAATAATAGCTACATACTCAAACTTCGTAGGAACTAAAACATATTGGTCACTCAATACCGTTACTCAAGTTGGATGCTAGATTCACTACCACTAAAAGATCTGCGTAATCATACAATATTTGTTTTATTATACTCTCCATGAATGTACTGAAAAAAAATTACTTTGACATAGAGAGCTTTTTGGCGGGAACCGCGGGAACTTGCAAAGTGACGTTGCGTTTTCGTTTTATTTAAAAAAAATCGTGTATTTTGAGTTTTATTGCATATTATTTATGGTGTTTTATCCTATAAAGATCAATCCTCGCGCACCAATTAAGGGAAATTAAATGAATTATGTGTATCGTGTCTCAAAAAGTCCGTGAGAAATTTTAGTTTATTGACCACTATTTTACTAACACATGACGTTTATGGACTGTGACTGACAGTGCGTACTATTTGAAAGTGATTTATTTTGTGACTAGAAGTTAGGTATAACTCAAATACGATTAGGCTGTATGGCTCAACCTTTGCCTGACTTTTTCGAACATCATAAACAACAATTACTTTGACCTATCAGCCAGTTTCCGAAGTTCTATAAAAGTAGAAAACCATTTTTTTTATGTTTATTAACACAATGTAGACCTAAAATATAAAAAATAACAAGTATCTGTCTTTATGCATTTGATATGAGTGTTTAAATAAGGCCTTTCAACAATGAAAATCCGTAATCATTACGATTTTACATTTATTTTAGTTTAGGTATGGTATACCTACCATTATTAAAAACAAACTTTGTAAACGCACTCCAACTTTCCGCAATCGGATCTTTTCGATGAAGGTTTCCGATTCCGCTCCCGATTCCGAATCCGACCGTTTTAAAATAACCCCGCTGGAGAGAGTATTCATGGATAAAAGTCGTTATCCTTTTCAATACAGAGTGCCAAAAGATTTCTTCTTTCAATTAATTTTGACTCCCCCTAAAATTGCTGAACGAACGTCATCCCTGAATGAAGAATGTATCCCATACTCTCTCGATACGTCGGCTCAATGCCAATGAATGTCTCTAAAATAAGTAAGTTGGCGGTTCGACGCATAATAACTCCGCTCTGAATAAATGTAATGAGAATATACATATAAAATATAATTATGTTGTTAGTAATTTTGAATGAGAAAGAACCATAGCCTCCTTAAGACGTAGAGGTGCGATCACATTGGCGGCTCTACCTCGATTACTGAGACCACGATGATTGGCATTAAACCTAACGGCAAATGCATCGTGTAAAACAGAGCCATCGACACGAATATCTTTTCAGCTGTCAGGATATTGTTGTTGGGGTCGGATATCACATACGTGAAGAAAGTAAGGAAGGTCACCTTGAACACAAAAAAGTTTATTTAATCCATCGTTTCCCTGTTTATGGCACGTGTTCAAAATTTATCTTAGATTATAGTAAGTACACAATACATTAAATTTGATAAGAGTTTCATCAATACGTTTACCCATATCGTCAGTAGCCAGTTCTTATTGATACAACACAGGGCATAATCAGTTTATCAGTCATGCTAAAACTTCAGAAATCAGGTACCGGCTGTACTTAATCGCCGACATTTGCGTAATCTTCTGATGACGCTTTGATTGTTGTTAATAATGTAATCTATGCACATCGATGTCATAATAAACATTTGTAAAGTTGAGTAATCGTTCTGGACTATCGCTACGATATACGTTTATCAATATTGCTATATACCTATATTACAACAATTATATGAATTGATAAGAATATCAACTTGTAATATAAGGATTAAGATTTATCATAAAATTGATGTTCTAAATCAGTGTTTATTCATTGATATGAAGATGATAACGTTATACTTACCAAGAAGGGAGCACAAGACCATATAAACGAGGTAGCCGAGTTGAGATAGGCTGTTTGTTTCAACACATTCATTTCCTTATTTCTTATCTTGAGTATTTGATCCTCGAAACTTGGCTCCCAGGCGTACATTTTAAGAACCTTGAAGGAAATATTATTCAAATGATCATGTCATATTTTTGTCATAATACAGAGGTACCATAAAACATTTTGGTTCCAGGTAAGTGAAATATTAGTCTTTCTGTAAGAAATCAATGCTGGCTTTAGGAAGAATAGAGTATAAATAATATTTCCACTATAAATGTATTATTTGGCGGGAGTTACATCTAGCTTGAAATGTATAATAGATATACTAGATTAAAATGCGCATTTTTTAAACCGGTTAGATTATCTCAAGCCACCGTCAAGGTTTGAAAGGTCACAGTATTGTCCACGAGGTACAAAGAGCATACAAGAGAGTTAAAGTAGCACAGAGAGGTCTATGCACTACTCGTTACAGTACCTATAGATACATTAATGCAGCAGCGGTACATTATTTGATAAACATGCAATTAAACAACCTAAAACTCATGTTTCTCATTATAAAATAACGTTGAAATCAAGAAAGATTGCATTAATTTGCTTTGCAGACGACTATTTATAGCTTTAAGCAAGTTAGCGCATATCAGGAAATGGGTGATGATTTGTTTAATAATAAAACTGTTATTATAATTCGACAGACACGTCTCAAAAGGTTAAAACTATAGTATATTGACATGTTTTTGTTTTTGATGTGGCTGAGACGATAACATACATGAGACTATACCTATTGGGAAATATTATGTAGTCTAGATGATTTATAAAGTTATGTTCTTTTATTTTTTACTTGGTAATAGACCTGTGTTTGACTGCAATTTCACCATGGTAAGTGATGATGAGACCGAAGGTGGTAAGCACACAAAGCTTAGAAGAAAGCGGCTCTCAAGTGCAGCTATGGTAGGTGCAGGTGGTAAAGTACCCTACCACCGTGCTATGGTTTCCTCACGATGTTTTCCTTCACCGAAAGCTCAAGCTCATTGTAGGATTCAATCCCGGGACCTTCGTCTCGTATACGACGATCCTTCTTTTTTACTTTTACCTTACGCGGGCATAAAGGTAAATATTCAGTATAGCATAGTTACTCAGTGGGATACTGTAAATCGTCCTTTTTATAGAAGACACTAGGATGGAGGCTATTATTTAATCATAATTGATAGCAAAGGAAAGGCGGTGGATGCGCAGTACTCGCCAGTCAGGGTGACTTTCTATTCACGGAACAGGTTCAGTACCGTTAATATATTTATATTTCACTTGTTGCAATAGAAAATAAGTCTTAAAACTAGCATACTATGTTGTAGTATTACACACATGTCATATTATTTGACTATAGCTAAGTTTCATCACTATTACAGTCACCGTTATAGATTTTCTCAGTTTTTGCGCGCAGTGATACGATATCAATCACCTCAAATAAGATATCACTGTGCACACTGATAACGCATTGCGACCTCGAAAGTTTATCTAAAGTATCTTTGCTTCAAAACAGTAAAATCACCGAGTTTCACTTCAAGTGGTAATGCGTTAATTATCCTTCTCTATACTACCACTTTCAAAAATACGTGTCACTAAAAACAATACAAGACTAAAAATCGTACCTTTATGCCATTGAGTACTTCATTCATAAGTTTAACTCTTTCGTCCTTATATTTCATCTGCCTTATTTGTAGGGTCTTTACTCTGTTTGCTATAAACCCGTTAACAGGTATCAGAAAGACCATCACGGCTAAGCCAGCCAGAACCGATGGGCCCAGGATGCCCCATAGGAAGTATAAGGCAAGAGCTATTTGGAGCGGTGCCGACCATATCATGTTCAAGTAGGCGGTCAGTTCAACGAATCTGCAATGGAGAATGTTATCATTAAGTATACTTCCTTACTCGTATTCACATGAACAATAGCATGATAAGCGGTTAAGTTCTTTGTCTCCAGGAAGTCATACAGAGCAAATTTATGTTCGCAACTTGCACCCATAAGGTATTTTTGTTGTTCTGCTAAGAAACTGGAAATTTAAGAAAGGTAGAGCAAAGAGTTTATTCACTCAAAGAACAGCTTGACTAGGGAAGTACCTCCACCTTACAGATTACCACAACCAAATAACTTTATGTTGTGTTCCTGCGCGTGAGTAAACATTGGGTAGGGGGGAAAGGTCGGTAACACGGGGATGATGACTCTTGTGTTGCAAGCGTCCATATGTATATACAGTAACCGCTTACCATCGGGCGGGCCGTATGGATGTTTACAGACTTCATTGTATCAAAAAAAGAAATTACTCGAATTAAATGACGCATAGGTACTTTTATATGATAAACAAGTTTAACGTTTTAACAGCTTGAGAAGGATTTTCCGCCAAAGGTTTTTCAAGCCCATTCTGCTTACTTCGGATTTACAACAAATACCTTGGTCAGAAAATGAAGTTTTTTTTCATTTATCACGAACGATTTATAACGTAAACATCAGAATAAGTATTAGACCTAGAAATTACTGACTAAAACAGTGACTCGTTGTTTGAAGCCAATTTTTACGTAAATGATATACAAATTCTAAAAATGAGCCATTCGGTACGGGTAGATTTGCTAGAAAAGCGAGCGGTGTGAAAAGGTTAATTTAAGTTCCGATGTGTGTCCTTCATTGTGAAATAAGGTACATAAGTATCAAATTCATGTTGAGATCGTTGTGACCTTAACGTGTATAAAAACTCTATCGTAATTAAATAGGTATTCAATTTAATCCATCACCTATCATTAGGGCAATTGTTTAGGTACATTTTAAGGCTTTATAACAGACAGTGTTATTATATTATTATAATAAGTTAATGAACCTATGACTTCTTCCGTGTTTATTTAAATTACATTATGAGAATGTTTTTTTTATTTATTTGAGTGTTCACCGTTTTCTCGGTAACGGATTGGATGGTTTAAAATGTATTTATTGAATCCAGGTAGATTCCAATGTGGTTATATATACATTTCTATTAAGACCGAAACATGAATTTAGCGATAGAAATATTTTACACATGGTCGACAATTAGTAATGATAAATCTTGAGAGGTATTAAGTACACATAAGAAACTCGACATTCACAAATAATAATAACTTCAACATAAAATAAACAAACTTCTAAGTGGGTTTGCACTAAAAAGTATGAACACTTTTTTTTTTATAATTGTTGGCGTCACACGGCTTGTGTATTTTCCCATTTTCCAGTTATATAATAAGTTCTAGTCACAATAAATCACTTTCACATAGTAGGTACTCAGTCAGTCACCGTCCATAAAAGTCATGTTTTAGTACAATGGTGGTTGTAAACTTTTCACGGACTTCTTGAGACAACTTGAAAAGTCACGATACACATGATTCATTTCATTTCACTTCACTGGTGCACATGGATTGATCTTTATTGGACAAAATACTACCGACAATACACGAATTTATGATATTAAGAATGAAAACGCAACGTCACTCTGCAAGTTCCCGCCAAAAAGTCAAGTATGAACACTTAATCTGACTTAGTAATTAGGTGCTGTTTTAAAGTCAGCAACATTTTTAAGTCAGCAAAACAGTAGCATGTGTTCCATAGATAAACGTAACGCAGTTTTTAGCTTGACTTGAAAACAGTAGTTAGAGTTCTTAAGTTATTCCATACTTCTAGTGCAAACCCACATAGAAATCGGTTTTATGTTTTGTTAGAATCACTGAACTCAATATATGAACATTTTATAATCTTTAATATTAGATCGACGAATCAATAGAGAGGAGCATATGTGAATATGTGACCCAGTTATATAAATTATTGGTTAACCAACCAATAGGTTGTATATGCGTTGTGTATCAAGTATAATGCGGGTAGTGTATGGACGGAACCGATACGCGGATGATTGAGTCTTTACCTAGGTACATACATTCATTTTATAAAGTCGAGATACTAAACTGAGTGTAGTTAACGAAAAGGGTATATACATCCGAAAGAGGTGAAGACTACATCAGGTACAGACTCTCTATAAAAAGTTTCAACTCAAAAATTCAAACCAAATTTTTGCATTCAAGTTTATTGAATTAAAATCATAACCAACATGTCACCGGTCAATGAGAGTCATTATCATTTTGCGTCCCTTGCTAATATAAATATACAATTTTATCTTCTGCGATCTGTTTGCCTATAGTACCAAAAGAGTGGATTACTGTAATGTATTGTCACCGTATTTTTGTGAAAACCGTTAGTTTATAATCTCGCGAGATAGATAGATTATAAACTAACGGTGTTCACAATATTATGATGACATATACACTTTCCGTTACACTCTGTATAATGCACCGATTTTTGTGCAACAAAAATCGGATAAATATTGTTTTAAAGTTTGGTGCAATAAAAATTGTCACGATTATATACCAAAACTTAAAAATAAGTTGTGATTTTAGGATAGTTTTAGAATCATGTTTTGGTTACTGTGCATGCGCTATAGTAAAATAAGAAGTGTTTATATTAATATAAATTAAATATAACATTTTAAAAATAAACTTACCTATGAGCATCAACGGACATTAAGTTAACGATTTCACCAACAGTAGACTCTTTCCTAGCTGCGTTGGACATCCGCAACGATTTCCTGTAGATAGCACTGGTTAGAGCAGTCCTTATTCTCATGCCGACAAGGTACATTGATGTGAAGTAGTGCGCTAAGAGCATAGTTTGGCACGAGGCGCATACAAGAAGCGCTACAGCATACATATACCCTTTCCATTCTGGTTCTCCACCTTCCACAAATCCTATAAGTAACCTGAAATAAATATTCATTGAAAAGTTGTTGATATTTATTGAAACGAGGTACGTAAACTTAGCTTTGGTCAAGCAGATTTTATGAATTTTCTATTATATCTTCTCCCGTCAACCCATTTCATAAAGTCTGCCCCAAGCTAAGCTTAATTTACTTGTGAAAACCCCATAAAAAGCCGTTCAGAAGAATTGTCTCTGCGTCCTGTTACTCACCCCCAGTGAGTTTTTGGTAAATAATCAATGTGAACAGACAGACACGCTGGTTCAAAAATTTTATTATATTTTAAGATATAGGTTTTTTTTTAATTAAATGGGCTTGCTTTCGGCCACTGACCCGCCCATAAGGGGCGATGACGAAGCCTAAGATGAAACACGCTTACCCAGAGGAAACCTATTCACTCTGGCCTTGAAAGTTCCGAGATTGTAAGTTGCTGTCCGCATTATAAATGCAAAACGCTGTGTCCTTATTTTCGGTATGTCAACAACGCACGGGTGAAAATTTTCCCGGCGTCTTGTGGTTCGCGGTGTAAAAATGGGGATGGTGGAATAAGGTTGAACAATTCCAGTAGATGTTACTTACTTAAGTAGTTGAGGCGATATAAACATAAGCACATCATTGATCAACTTTAATATAGTTCCGAAGAGGAACTGCCCTCCGAATGCTAAACATAGTGCTGGTAATATAGACGCTGGTTTCTTTTCGCTTTCTGGTTTGAAGTTTACACTGGCTGATGTTTTGCGATATGTCGCCTTCGTCTCGTTGGAACTGTTGACAATATTGACCAATTGATTACACCGTGCGCGCCTACATCATGATAAATTATAGTTGTAATTATTGTATCCAAGCAAGGACAACACTCCGTTTGAGTCGAATAGGTCAATTATGGACGAAACCATTATTTTAATGCATGCTTCGCATTCTGTCACAGACAGCAAAACATTTTTTCAAGTAAATATGAATAATGGGTGACAAATTTGACATGACAAAAAAACAGAGGTTAATCTTTTGGGCCTTGAAACACCCACATAAAGTTGACTAAACGAGGTCAATTATAGAACTCTGTTGGGTTTTATCGATCCCGGTCACTATATTATTATGAAACAGCGAGTTGACTGTTTAATATTCATCTACACTCAAATCTTATCAATCGATGATATTTAAGCACTGACCTACAACTTGAGTGATACTTCATCAAACAGAATGTCATGGTATGCATGTTTAAAATGAAGTTAGGTACTCATTTTATTTAAAAATAGATATATATATATATATGTAACATATTATTAAAATTTAATTACATTTCACGTTTCCTCAGTGACTTCTTCCAGAATTTGTCGAATTTTGGTACAACTTCAGTAGACGAATCTGGAGGGTTAAGTTCCCATAAATCAGTCTCTGTTAGAGCTCGGCGGAACCCTGTCAGGGCAAGAGGATCAAACCAGCTGAACGTGAGGCGACTCGGGAACCCAGCCGCACTCTCTGGACATTGGTTCTGTTAAACATTTGATTAATAAATAACATGATGAAACAATTCGATCCCATTACAACCATGCCTCCATATAGAAAAGATAAATTTGCGCACCGTCATCGCAGCTTTACTATTTCATATACAATATGTTTGAATAACAGTTCCGTGGAAACCACAACAAAATATTATTATGACGACTTTAAAAGTAGGTGTAAATTGGTCATGATGACCTTCAAAGAAGCGTCTACATAATGTGGTCTCTCCGGCACATTATGTTAGTAGTTTGAATTATTATTTTACTGTGATATAAATTGCCTCAGAAATTTAATAGATAAGTACAATTAAGTTGTGCAAAAAAAAAAAAAAAAATTAAATAATGTGATGATTACCTTTTCAAACTTGTATGGCGAGTCTTTGGGCGGCAAGTCAGCGAAACAATTCAATATAAACATTACCACTATCAGTGGAAAATAAACCATATAACTAACGAAGTTGTATTTGACGTTCTCATCGTCGTCGGCAGCGTAGTGTGCCAACACCTCTGATCTGAGCTGTGGCAGTCCAGCCAGAATTAATAGTAACCAAAAGAAGAAGAGGACTCCCGACGCCCTCATGCCATATTTTCTGTTATAATATAGCAGTGTTGCTGATAAACCCTGAAATATAATGTTTGATGTAGAAAATAGACAACTTGAAGAATATCAGTAAAAATACAAATAACGATAAAATTGCACAATTTATTAGAATCGTTTGCAGAAGTCACACCGATTCTAAAGACGTTTACACACCATTTTGACACAAGTTAGAAATGTCTATAGAGTGTGTCACAGTGTGTATAGACACTAAGAAGGATTTCCATTATTAACTCTCTCAGTATTTACCTAAGGTTAGTTCTATCTAGGAGAAATGTACTTCAAAATAATTCAATTTAATAGGTAGGTATAACCGTACAACACTTGCGTAGAGTTATCTAATATTATGATAAAGTAAAGGGGGCAAAGAACACGTGAACCTCCTGCTACATAATAATCTTTAGCATCCTTTGACGGGCCGGTCGATGGTCAGACGATATCGTAAACATTCGCTTTTAACAAAATAAAAAGAAAACGATTATATTAAAATGTATCACTAAAAAGCATAAATAAATAAAGCATAAAAGCATAATGTAAGAATACTAATCTGACATCAGTTATTAGGTACGTTTTAAAGTCAGCGAAAATAAAAGCACGTCTTATACCTATTGAACTTTTTTCTACTAAACTGTATGGTACTGCAGGATTTTTGTACGTTGTATTTGTATACCGAAGAATCGAGATGGATGAAAAATGGAGGAAACTCAATACAAAGGCAATACTCGCCGAGAGGTCCTTAATAAAGAAAGAAAAAGATAGAAGTACTGAATATTAAAATGGATTAAGTAATTTATTTTGAACGAGAAAGACTCGTGGGCTGTTGGTTGTCATGTACCCAAACTCGACGCTGCAGCTGAATTCGCAGTCTGCTAGGTATACATGTGTTCGCCTGAGCGATCACTTGGTCAAGCTGTATTGCGAATAGGACGACTGATTAGATAGATCTATCTTTATTATACAATACTAAATAGATAGCGATTTCATTAATTAACAGTTATCAACTCGAATGACTGTATCAATATTATTGCATTTTATTATCTATCGTATTATAGTAGTATATCTATCGTAGATATTATTTAATTTTATCATTTTGGTAGTGATTTCAAAAGTAAAGATAGGCCTGCGTACTTCAATAATTTTATCGTTTGTCAAACATAAAAATTAATTATAGTTTTGCGGATTCCGTACCCAAAGGAATCCAACAGCGGGGCCATTAGTAAGGACCTACCCGACCTACCGTTATTGTGTGTCTGATTTTTTAAAAGAATACGTATTATTATGATTTCTATCATGGCAATAAAAAACAAGATAAAAGAAACCTCGATGAAATGCAATTTTTCAACGTGAGAGCCACAAACAATGGCAAACTCCAATATACATGTCACCGTATTTTTGTGAAAGCCGTTAGATTATAATCTATCTAGCGAGATTGTAAGCCGTCGATAAATTGAAAACTGTACTGTACCATACTGCTTACAATATAATATCCCACCAAAAACATGTTCATGTAAAATGTTGCCAAGACAGCTATAATATGGCTCGCACTCTCAAAAAGCCTACACGCCCTAACTCTACAAGTCCTAACTTCACAAACTCTACACCTTAGTCAAAATATGTGGCTTGGCCGTTTCGCTACCGTCACATGATAAGGTGAAAAATATATTCACTGTTAATTACTTTTCTGTAGTACAATAGTTCTTGTAGTATCGAAACGGCCAAGCCACATAAATTGACTACTGGTGTGTAGAGTTTGTGAAGTTAAGGCTTGTAGAGTTAGGGCGTGTAGAGTTATAATTGTAATATACTCCCGTGCCCCCGATGATGGTGATGGTGCCGTGATTAAGTTTCGATAGATATAGACATACATCAGTTTATTCTAAATATAAATCCTTTCTTTAAATTAAAAATAACCTATTTCCATCGTCTATTTCTGTGTATTTTGGTTGCTATTTTTTTCAGAGTCCAGAGGACTGATAATTACTATGGCCTTACAATAGTGACTATGCAACAGTGCCAGTGAAAAGTCGTCACTAAGCCCGTTCGTTACGAAGTAATAGCACAGTACCCCGAGTCTAAAGAATTGACGTTAATAAACACATACTAATGCGTTTGCGTTAACTATAAATTTGTATGGGAGAAATTAGTACCATGACTATTCCACTAGAGGCGCTGTGCCAATTCCTATAGAGAAGTGTCGTAAACGCAAACGCATTAGTATGCGTTTACTAACGTCAATTCTTTACACTCGGGGTACAGGTCATAGTTTCGTTTTAAACAACTTTTACAATATAAGTCAATGTACAGTAGTACCCAACTGATATGGCGCGTCGTGAATCTTCGTTTGCACAGAAAAGAAAGTATGGCCCCGAAGATTAACGAAAGAATGCTTAAAACTTACACTCAACCTTAGATCACTATTAAATATAAGGTTCATAATACACTGCAGTTGTTAGTTCCGTCTCACTCGCAAGTCACGCCCCTCCGCACGGCGCGCGCTAACATGGCGGCAGCTGCCGACCAATAGCGTTTCCCGCGCTTTGAAATAGTATCTTCTGCGCAGGTACATCGGTAAGCCATATTAGTTGGGTATGACTGTACATCATTTTATTATTCTGCAGGTTCCCAAAAGCAAGTTAAACTTCCAAGTTCCAAGCAGCTTAGAAATAGATTCTTAGAAGCTTATTGGTACATTACAATTCTATAAATAATATACTTTGTGCCACGTTACTTTACATAAGTATGTAAAACAGCATTCAAACGACGTTTACTATCAAGTTACCGTTTAAACAATCTGGTTCCCAGTATTATCGGTAATAATCAGGGTTGCTCCGGCCGTACCGAGTAACGAGAACCTATTGAAAAAATGTCGAATAGAATGTCATTACATTATTTTGCAATTTTATCTTCAGCCAATAGTAAGTAAAGGCTTTCCGATAAACGACTAGTGTTTATGAAGACTGCTACAGATGATAAATATGTTTAGTTGTGGTCTTATATTACAGGTACTCTAGTAATATGACTAAACAGAATAATTTATCCGTCTGTATGTTTGTAACCTTTTCACGACTAAACCTCTGAACCAATCGCGACGAAATTTGGCCCTAGGGCTCTATTAGCCTATGGTATGGAGAGGGACATGAGCAGCGTTGCCAAATTTTTTTCGAGTAAAAAAAGCGCGATTCTAACGGCGAAAGCGGGACAAACTAAAAATCCGGCCAAGTGCGAGTTGGACTTGCGCACCGAGGTTCCGTAGAAACTTGTAGGTATGTAAATAGTTAATTCATCACTGGAATCAAGTCTCGAAGATGATCCCCCTTTTTTCGATTATGTCGTAATATTATGGCAAAAAGTTTTGATTTTGCTTTGTAACTACAAAACTCTTTTCGGATTTCTTCCTTTACTTGTGCATGAAATTACTTCTGGCCAAATTCTATGATTTGGTTCCTTTTCGAGTGTCAAAATATGCGGCATATACGGCCGTATCTTTTGATTGCGTTGACTTAGAAGTTTGATTTTTGTATGTCACAGTGATATTTAGGGCATTTTGGCGCGGTTCTCCGTAAACACTACACTGCGGTGTTTAAGACAAATCACGGGAAAGCTGGTGCCATTTCTGTGCAGTGGTGTTTTTATAATTTCCCACTTCTACGTTCAACGATGATTTTACCATCGAGTAATCCTCGGAAAGCGGGACTGGGCCTGTCCCGCGCGGGACATTTAATTTTGGGCTAAAAATCGGGACGGCCCGCCAAAATCGGGACGTCTGGCAACGCTGGACATGAACTACTTTTGAACCTAGAAACGGATGCAACAGTGGGCCGTGGGACAGCTACTAGCTACTATATTATATTCTTCGCCCATACCATATACAAAATAATTTCAAAGCTAGGTATGACAGTAAGTTATCATATAAAACAGGTACCTATTTAATTTACATTAGTGATGGCCAAAATCGGTTTTTTCTCGATCTTGCAACACCGATACCAAGAACGACCCTGGCAAGATTCTAAAGTCTCAAAATACTGGCGACTGATCGTTACACACCCATTTTCTAAATGTTTAATGTACACATTCAAACTATGAAACTATCAAAATCCGATGACACGGACGTGGGACTTTTTTGTTTTGCAATGATTACAAACAAAGTTTTATTTCCCTAAACAAAAGTCGAAATTAAAAGTCTGTCCAATGCAATCCTTACTCTAAACAGCTCACAACGACCGAGCCAACTTACATTTAAGCATCACAAATTTATATGCATAAAATTGAATATTTTATTTCACTACTGACAGGTTTGTGATGTCTGTTGTCAAAGCGATCGATTCGATCGAGAAATCAATATCAGGTTACGTATGTAATACCCAGTTATTGTACTGATTTGAATTTTGCCTGAAAGTTTTCTTCACCGAGAAAACCTAATAAGGGTGAAGATTTCTTGCTTTAAAGCTAGTAGTAAAGCTAGTTACAGATTACAATAAAGTAAGTTAGTTTTTAATTTACAACAGTTCGGTTTGTAACATACGAAGTTCATTACGAAACGGATCTTGCCTCTTAATCATTTATTATGACGTGATTTGTTGGTAAGTACCACAGAATATTTAATAGTGTAAGTACTTCATATTCTATGTCTACGACTAGTGAGCAAGTTAAAAAATATTTTTTCTAAGTATACTAAATCTGTATACATTAATAATAGCGATGTCGTCATCAAAATATGATATAACATATAATAAAAAATATTTCCTTAAAAGAAATAGGTGTGTTTAAATCGCCGTAGTATCGCGAATCTCAACTCAATAATGCAGCAGCCCCTCGAAATCCACAATGGGATCTATGGGAATTATGGGATATCAGCCTAAGAGAGAGAGAGGCACCTATGGGAATATTTTTAAATGCTGTGCCGTTTGGTTGGGTCTCCCCCGTCCCATCCCGTAACGCGTCGTCTCCTGTTTTTTTTTTGACTTTACCTATCACAGTCTGTGGGACAAACAAATATCGCAACACAATCATTGCCACTCGCTGCGCTGTCGACTAGATAAATCTATGATCATTGCTTACACGTTGCAGGTATTCAATGTCAAACTTATGAAGATCCGTTCGAAATTACCGTTTCTGACCCACGACGCGGTCAGATGCGTGTTATAGTGAAAATCGACTTTGAATAGTGATGTAATCATTCATATTTTTTGTTGGTTTTTATGTTTAACTATTTAGGTACCAAAGAATATTCAAGGTTATATTCAGACTGTACTGTTATTGGTATTTCAGTAAAATTACTTACTTACGAAAAGTTTTGATAGTTCGGAAATTAGAATCAGCTGAAGGATTCTTAATTCCTAAAATATTAATAGTTTTAACTCAGAAGTCAATATAATATCATATTTAAATAAATTAGAACAATATATGTGCTAAATCACGGTGCGTCATACATAACGGAGGTTACATTAGGTACAGGCAATGATAACACGCTTGTATTATTGCTATTATTAGGATTTATAACCTACTAAAACAAATTGATTGGAAAAAAATTAAGATTTAGAAAATCATGCGTTGTTATCCCTTTTATGAACTTCCTGCAAATTTTAATGTCCCTGGGAACAATTTATTTTCTTGTTATTATTTAACAATTTATAAAAACAATATTATGTAAAAGGTAGAACCTTTTACATAATACAATTGAACTACTGGCAAGTTTATTAATCGGTAAATGACTTAACTATGTAGGAAAACTAGTTTTTATCTTTCTAGATAAGAAGAGGGAGGGGAGCCCGAGAAAACTTATGTGCATTGGGCTAAGGAGAAATTCAAAAATTGCCAAAATCATCCTTACGTAATTAATGAATGTCCCCTTAAAACTGTAGGCAGTGTTTGATAGAGATATCTAACAGTGTATTTTTTTTCAATTATCTGATCTTGTTTAAAAATCTCTCACGATCCCGGAACCGCAGGGCTCGTTACCTATTTTATCATTTATCACAAATATTTAATACGCGCATTTTGAAAAATATTAATTCTTAATTTTATTTGCTGGAGATGGCTACTGCTGTTTACGATGCATCTTTAAAAAAACCTAATAAATTAAAATGTGTCGACTATAATGTACCTATACTAAAGCCTAATTTCGGTTAGGTACATCCTACGTATCTTTAGCAGTTTATACAGTGTGTTGTGTACAAATAAATAAATGTGCCAGCTAATAGGGCTGGGTTGCTTGCTCTGAAGACTGACTACACATAGTAACCAATACTGAAAGCACGTGTTGTGTTAATAATAGACCAGTTAAGGATGCCCTTGAGCTAAATTCAGTCACAAAAAACTCAATGAATGAAAATTATATGGGAAACAAATTCATGACTAGGTATTGTCTTTTGTTTCAATAATTGAAACAAAAGTTAAATTGAACTTGAATCAAAAATTAGTATTTTAAATGCATAATTATTATGCATTTATAATACTAATAGTAAAAAAAAGATTCCAACGAACTGAGAACCTTTTTAACCGAATACGAATACTTAGTTTTAAAGTAAGGATAAGAATAAAGCTCAAAAGTATTGAATAAGTACTTACAAACGTCAATATCTTTATGATGGGACTGTAATAATCTGCGTTGAACACTATATTTTCTTGTTTTGATGAAGTGTGGACTGCTACACCCAAGTCCGCGAACTTTAATACTATTAACAGGCATGTGATCACCAATTTGCTGATGTTCAGGATATTCCATGGTATATTTCTCTCTTTGCTATTTAATATGTAGTAAATCTCTAGTAAGGCTGCCACCCAGAGGTATGCACACGGAGCCCATACTAAGACGGTTTTTCGGAAGCACGGTGTTAGATCTGGATTGTCTGTGTCCCATGTAGTGCTGGTGTTCTAGAAATAAAAAAAAAACAAGAGATTAGACCAAAACCTTTTAGTATTACGATTTTGTTATGTTAATTCTAACAATGACCAAGCGTAAAAATAGTGTCCCATTGTTCAAATGGGATGACGTGGCTTCAGATTAGGGCATCGTAGTTTTGATTTAGGTTAATATCTGCTGTCGTGTAGTAGGTAAGTATTATTCATCTCAATATTGATATCACAAAATAGTTACATAATAAGTAGGTACCTACACGTTTTCATACAGAAAAAGAAATGCTCTGCTCTTCTAAAAAAATCAAATGTATTATGTGACAACAATAATATATTTTTTTGGTTTGAGAAAAAAAGGCCATTGACTGACCCTAATTCGAACGATTAATATTCTTGTTTAAGAAAGTATATAGATCCTAAGTAGTTACCTCATTATTTTTCAGACATAATATCTAAATATAATGAATTTATTCATAATGTAGACTTGTTACAAATGAAAATTTTTATAAACTGAAGCACATCATTTTGTTCAAATACGTAGTAGGTACCTACCATTTAGTTAAGATCAGCCATACTCAAAGTGTGCTCCGCCAAATACATTCTTCAGGAAGACAAGTTCAGAAAACAAATACAATTAAATAAATAATTCGAAATAGTTAATTTGATTATGATAGATAGACTAATAATTTTATTAACTTATGTAAAATATGTTTAATTTTTTGATATTTTAGGGCTCCATCTAGTATTTCGCTTTGTAAAAGGGGTCATCGCCAAAAAAGTTTGAGAACCGCTGGTTTAGATCATTGACCTACGCGTAAACGATGGTAATTGAAATAATCTAGAATTCTGCAAATAAACTTCCGTATATTATAGGCGTGTAGGTACCTATTAAGTAGGTACCTATCTAATAGGTCATGCTAAGTAATATTTGAAAAGAGGGTGTCTCTCCTTGCCGTACTATGGTTGTCTCTTTTTGACACATGGATGTACTTACATATGGGCTGTCAAAAGTTACCTATTAGGATGGCCCTAGTTTAGTAGAATTTCAATAACTGCCCAAGTGCCCCAGGTAAAGAGAAAGAGGTAATCTGAGAGGTCGGTAGCAAGATTTTTTTTTGAAATTAATTTTTTTGCTTCAACCGATCGCAAAAAATCACCAATAACGCTAACTTTTCATTAAGATAGCGTGGAAATCACTGGATGTGGACTGATCGATCAAGCGAATAGGGATCAATTTGTTGCTAAGTTGTTGCTGAAAGATACTAAGCAGAAAAATAAAATAAAAATTGTTTTTTTTTAATTATGCCAAAATAAATAATGTCAAAGCTAGCTTACCTCTCGACTTTTCCGTGGAAAAACTATAGTGAAAATCACAGCTTGTTTTAGCATAGAGAGTCAGCAACAACATGAAAACCGGAAGTCAAGAGAAGTTGGAGATCGGTTAATAAACAAACCGGCCACGCTAGCTTAACTAACGATTTTCCCCTAAAAAAAACTATTGTAAAAATTTGTTGCTACTTATACTGCAGCTAGTCTGAGTACAAAGGGTCAGCAACAAAATAGAGAAACGGAAGTCAAGAGAACTTGGAGATCGGTTCATAAACAAACCGGCCACGCTAGCTTAACTAACGATTTTCCCGTAAAAAAACTATTGTAAAAATTTGTAACTTAGGAGTACTTTAATGCACAAATAATTGTTTGCGTGAAATAAAAATTTTAATTTTTTTTTGTTGGAATTCCTTTTGGACGGCTTTACTGCTCGATTCCATAAATTAATCACTGCGTCGATTACCGCTAATTTCTTAATGAAAAGTTAGCGTTATTGGCGATTTCTTGCGATCGGTAGAAGCAAAAAAAAAATGTCTAGCAACTAATTAGCAACAAAAAGCAACAAATTTCGGTGTTTTTTATTTTTAATTTCGCTGATTTTACATCGCCATTTTTTTAGACCTAGATCTAGGTAGTATTAAGCAAATATCCATGCTTCATGGTACAACTGGACGACAGAATACATATATAAAAATAACCGTTAATATTTCAATATTCTATGTACCCAAAGCACCTATCAAACACAGTTCCTATATAGGTATGTACCCACCTAGTAACTTGATAAAAAAAACTCGTTTTATACTCATTGACTTGATGATGTTATAGGAAATGGCTCGGGTCATGGTCATTTGGTTCTGTTTAGAATGTAAATCCATTGAAATACCAAACTAGGATTTATAATTTTGTTACAAAACATCTTCTATTCTATACTATAGGTAACATTATGGTCTTAGAAAAATAAAACCACTGTTCCCGTTGTTTTTTAATATGGTAAATACTTAGGTAGGTATTTATATATTTGTACCGTGGTATTACCATTAAATCTAAAAGGCTATTCTTAAAACTCCAAATTCACAATTCTATATCACTTTGACGTCATAGAAATAACTAACACGGTAACACCTTAGTAGACAATTCTAAATCTATGGTAGGTACCTACCTAACACCTCAGTCGGGAAGGTCGATAGCATAAATGAAATGTCTGTAAAAATTGCTTCGCGCGTCTACTGGCCCCCGAGCCCGAGTTTTTTTTATTACAAAAACCGGTATTAGGCAATAGAAACGCCAACTCTAGTTCAGCCGCTAGTTTGACCTCGCGTGTTTGGTTTCCCATTAAGATCAAACCGCAACATTGCAGATTTAATTAAGTCTAATCTGCGATGATTCGGGTTTCTGTGATTCCATCAATAGGTGGTGAAAAGTGAGTTTACTAATTGAGGGTAATTGATTGCGAAGTGTTTATTTTCTTGAAAACCCAAAAGACTGCACGATACCTACATAGTTTCGGGACAGCTCGGTATATCTTAACCCTTTCGTACCTGAATAATACGATAGTGAGTTAATTTTTTCTAAAATTCTACAACGTAGTCTACACACCTCGATGTCACGAACGTGCTATGCACTTTCTAGAAGTTGTAAATGGTATAATTTTTAAATATGTTTTCCTATGATACCGTACATAATAAGATTTTATAGGAAAGAAAAAGATTTGGACGGAAAAAGTCTCAGGTTGGAAAGGTGTAAGCAGCTTTAAGTCCAAAAGGGGTCAAAGCACAGAGGATTGTATTATAGTCAAATGTTGTACAGTTTGCCCCAATATATAAATAAAATATAGTTAATTAATTCAGGAAAATTCGATTTTTTAAAGTTCGATCTTGTTAGGAAATAGGTACCTTATAATTATGCCAAATCCCGATATTATCTACGAGCTCCTAAGCGACATAAGTAGGTACATATTGTTGATACCTAGGTAGAGTACCTACCTATCTAGTTTTTTGTTTCCGCCTTACTGGCGTGAGGTTTCAAGTAGAGTCAACGAGATTGGATTGAGCTGTCTTACTGTCTTGTAGCTTTCTTATTTCTAGTATATACCTAGTTACCTACATATGCATTTTAAGTACTACGCGAGCGCCTAGCCCGCGCGCTCCTACACAACACAATCACAGATTACTATAACCATAACACAATTTTAAAATGATTCATGGAATCTTGGTTGAATGACATAATACTTATTAGGGGACTTCCCTTGGCTTCAAATCCAAGTTTCATAATTAAATTAACTCACTTGTATGGAGTTCATATATTGATATTATTTATTGGTTTTTAATTATATTTTATAATTAGTTTTTTGAAAATCACAAGGACTTAGCCCGCGCGCTCCTACACAACACAATCACCGATTACTATAACCATAACACAATTTTAAAATGATTCATGGGATCTTGGTTGAATGACATAATACTTATTAGGGGACTTCCCTTGGCTTCAAATCCAAGTTTCATAATTAAATTAACTCACTTGTATGGAGTTCATATATTGATATTATTTATTGGTTTTTAATTATATTTTATAATTAGTTTTTTGAAAATCACAAGGACTTAGCCCGCGCGCTCCTACACAACACAATCACCGATTACTATAACCATAACACAATTTTAAAATGATTCATGGGATCTTGGTTGAATGACATAATACTTATTAGGGGACTTCCCTTGGCTTCAAATCCAAGTTTCATAATTAAATTAACTCACTTGTATGGAGTTCATATATTGATATTATTTATTGGTTTTTAATTATATTTTATAATTAGTTTTTTGAAAATCACAAGGACTTAGCCCGCGCGCTCCTACACAACACAATCACAGATTACTATAACCATAACACAATTTTAAAATGATTCATGGAATCTTGGTTGAATGACATAATACTTATTAGGGGACTTCCCTTGGCTTCAATTCCAAGTTTCTTAATTAAATTAACTCACTTGTATGGAGTTCATATATTAATATTATTTAATGGTTTTTAATTATATTTTATAATTAGTTTTTTGAAAATCACAAGGACTTTATAAATGTTGTGCGAGTCCTTTCCTACAATATAAAAATGCCACTAATGTTGGCACTACTCCCCAGAGTAGAATGTCACACAAATGCATGTCCTTGGTGGGAATCGAACCCACGACTTGCGGCGCGATAGGTAGAATCTTAACTATATGCGCTAACTGGCCTGTCATCTTGAGATCAATCTGTAAAAATAACTAAAGTAAACAAATCTTACTGTAAATGAATCAATGAGATAAAAGAAACCCACTGGGTTGTCTAAAGCAGTGTTTTTCAATCTTATTGATTGCGCGACCCCCTTACTGGTTGAAAAATTATGGCGACTCCCTTGTCAGACGGACAAAGAATATATAAATTAAAAGACTACGATAATGATTTTCTTTATTTTGATACCTTTACTTATTAGTCTGCAAGAAGCTGCGAGAGGTTTGCAACTAAGTAAGATTTAAGTTGGACGCCCGCTTGCGCGAAGTCTACCTTGCCTTTTTCCGTCTGCCGGCGACCCCGGAAGGTTTTTTGACCCCCCTAGGGGTCGCGACCCACAGATTGAAAAACACTGGTCTAAAGTGTAACCTGCTATATTCAACAAGATAAAGATATTTGCTTTTAATTGCTTGGCTCGCAGTCAAAAATAAAACAATGACATCATATGTTATAATAGGACGCGCGTCCCTCGCGAGAACGGTTAATCAATGTCTGTGTCTGAATGTCTTACTTTGGGTAGATTGAATTTGATACATTCAACAAAAAATATTAACAGTTACTCAATCAGCGGTAGCTAGCTCTACTTAAGAAAATAACTTATTTATTTCAGTGACAAAACTTCATATAACAAATATTTGAATTATAAACTATTTTAACACGCTTTTATTAGCTTCACCTGTATGTATGTATGTGTGAATGTATGTATGTATGTAAAGGAATCTTCGAACGTAATTTTCATCAACTTCCAGGCGGCAGATTAAAATGAAATTTTGCACACTTATCAAGTACCGATGACAATACAATAATTTGGTACCATCGAGCTGATCTGATGATGGATCCGGATGGTAGGCACTAGAACTCCATAACGGAGCAACGTTTCCTAGCCGTGTTTGGGCTTGTTGGAATTGTCATGAGATGAACTTTGACCATGTATGGTTTTCAGGGTCTGATGATGGAGTAGGAGAGTAAGCACTGGAACTCCATAGTGGAGCATAGTATACTAGCCGTGTTTGGGTTTCTTGGAATTGTCGTGAGATGAACTTAGACCATGTATAGTTTTCAGGGTCTGATGATGGATCCGGAAGGTAGGCACTCGAACTCCATAACGGAGCAACGTTTCCTAGCCGTGTTTGGGCTTGTTGGAATTGTCATGAGATGAACTTTGACCATGTATGGTTTTCAGGGTCTGATGATGGAGTAGGAGGGTAAGCACTGGAACTCTATAGTGGAGCATCGTATCCTAGCCGTGTTTGGGGTTGTTGGAAATTTCGTGAGATTAATTTTGACCATGTATGGTTTTCAGGGTCTGATGATGTTGGTGGAGTCAAAGGGGGTTTCCTTGAAACCCAATAGAATTTCTAAGCATTATCATTATCATGAAGAAATATCGTAAATTACAAAATGAAAAGCGCCCCACGCTTTTCATTCAAATATTGAACTTAATTACAAAAAAAATTGCTTACATTTAGGCCCTTACGGGATAGACAGAGAATATACTTATGTTCAATTTTATAATTATTTAACACTTTTTAGTGCAGGGCTTTTTAAAGCGTGTTTTTTAGTTTTTTTAAACTGTCATTTTTTTCTTACACGGTCTTACTACAAAAGATGAACAAACACAGTTTCAACACTTGTTTAGCTAGACAGTGTTTTAAGGCTTAGACATTGGTTAATACCGTGTCTAAGTTTCTTTACTACAAAACTGTATTTAGTCGACGTTTAGTTAAACATGACATAACGTTTACAATGTGAGCAAAATCGAAATTCATTCAGTCATTCGTTCCTAAGCATTCCTAAACACGCAGATATTTTAATAAAGTATTAACATTATTGAGTATTTTGTGGGATTTTATGCTATTCTTAAGTCAAATTAATTAAACTAACTACTTAATTACTCATTTAAGATGTTTAAAAATTTGATTTGTACAAACACACGTTTTATTGATTTATAAAACAAAGTTGTATGTAATGGAGCGTTAATTTTATTTGGCGCATATTTTGACATTTACGCTCGGTGTTCAGTTTAACTAGATACCTACAATACAATTTATTCATGAAGTTACTTGTGTAAACTGAAAGTTTTCAAAACAAGGATATGTTCTCAAAAATCTCTATAATCATGTTCCGGACCACAAAAATAATTGTGTGACTGACAAGGAATGTTATGAATTGTCAACGGATACTGTTATGCATAGATGCTAGGGTCCAAGGACCAAGCGCCATTGTTATTTTTTTTGGGTAACGGCAAAACGCTTTCTCGTTGGTAGAAGATTTCATGATAGTTATTTTAAAATGTATATCGTTGCTTCTATTTCTATTAAGTAATATTTTACATTACGGCACGGCGGCGCGCGTCGTAGTGTTGGATGGGTTTGTAATTTGCAAAATAATTGACTTTTTTGATTGATAATTGAATAAGACTGTTTTACAAAAAACTTAAACCGACTTCAAAGTACACTAAGAAGTAATCAAATCCTGATCTGATGACAATGGGACCAAACGGGAAGTGTACCCTTTCAAATAAAAAAATAATTTTCCAAATCGGTTTATAAACGACGGAGTTATGAAGTAACAAACAAAAAAATACATTCGAATTGAGAACCTCCTCCTTTTTTTGAAGTCGGTTAAAAAGAAAACAATAAAATCACACTTTTAATAACAATGATAAATTATTTACGTAAACCAACGTAGTTATATTGTATGTGGATTATTATGTTCATTGGATCTATATTTCATTTTAAATTGGATGTTGGTGTAATATTCGAATAGATTGTGAATGGTTTAATTTATTTCTCTGACGCTATCCAAATCTTACATATCAATAGGTCCATAAAATCAATAATATCCATATTTCAAATGAAATTCAATCACAGAATGGAAAGTTCTATGGTTACGATGAGAAATTTCACAGTAAAGTGTTGTTAAACATCTGCTAGACAACCCTCCACGTGTGTTTAAATTCTAAACCATGTCTAAGGCGTGTCTAGCTCAAAACAACCGGTAAACACTGTTTTGTAGTAAGGAATTTTATAAACAAGTCTTCAACTGATGTGTAAGTTTTTTGTAGTAAGACCAGACAAACAGATTTAGATGCTAAACGGTTTGTTCAGAATCATTTTCTCAATTGATTTATGTAATTTTTAATATAGTTATTTAAGTATATAATGACAAAATCAAGAGAGAGAAAACTATTTAACAAGTCAGAAAGAGATGGATCAAAAATCTAGAGCAACAATTTTATGATTGAGACAGTGAAATGGGATGCTCTATGTCAATATAGGACCTCAAAGATTGAATTCTAATTCACTTCTGTAAAGTAAAAACTATAAAGGTATAATGGAACATTTCTTCTATTAATAAATTGCATACTTAGTAATAAGAACATATACAAAAATATATAATATTATATTCCTTTTTGGTAAGTGTTACATTGATTAAACTAACAGAAACTTGATAGGAAACTACTTATCTACTCTAAACCTACTTAGAATAATAATAATAGCCATTTATTCCGAAACGTGGGATACATTGTTTAGTCTCAGTAATTTGTTTGGAACAAAAGACAGTTACAGAATGTCCCGCTGTAAACCAGATAAGGAAGAAAACCAAAGTTACAGACGTATTGGATCGTATAGACCATCTTAAATGGGGCTGGACGGGACACATGCTACGAAGTAAGGCAAATAAATGGAACAAGCAGGTGACCCTATGGTACCCCAGAGACGGAAAAAGAAAACAGGGTCATCCTAAAACCAGATAGGATGACGATATTCGCACAACTTTGGGGCCATACTGGACTAGAGTTGTGAATGACAGAGTGCAATGGAGAGAATTGGAGGAGGCCTATGCCAAAAGGCACACCAAACTGCGGGACATTCTGTAACTGTCTTTTGTTCCAAACCTACTTAGAATACTAGGTAGTATACCTACATAAAGTGTTGATGTGAAATGGGAATGCAATTCTGTCATAGAAAAACAGGTATATTTATTAGAAGCAGTGGCATGCAATGTATATAAAATGAAGCAGTGCCTACCTCATAAGATTAATTCCTTTTTAATAGCTATATAGATTCAATTAAACTATGTATCATAACTGCTGCCTAGAATACAGGCTTGTCCTAGGTTAGGTAGTAGTTTGTACTAAATTGTGAAACTGCATGTACCTATAATATTTTTGTTACTCAATATTATAGTGCAAAATAAATTATTATTATGATTAAATCATACTACATAATTATGTAGTACTAGTTGCACCCTCGTACCAGAGAGATATATTGCTTTCCCGAGATAAAAAGTCCCCTATGTGCTAATCCAGAACATATTCATATCAGCGTGCCAAATTTCAACCAAATCCATTTAAAATATTAGTGAGATGAGATAATAGTGAATAATAAATAAGTACCTAATACATAATTATGTAGTATAATTGAATCAAATAAGAAATTACTTATGAGGTAGGCACTGCTTAATTGCCTATATGCAATGCACTCCACTGATTAGAAGAGAGGATGAGCATTATTTAAAAATTGCTAAGTCATTGATTTAAACAGCAACTTGACTAGGGGCAGTCATTTTGCCAAATTATTAACTTGAATGTGTGTACATTTATTTTAATAAACAAATAAGAAAGAACCCATGCTGGTGACATAGCCAAGTAGTAAAATACTTTTTCTCAGTCTGCCTCTATCTGCTCAATAAATGCTTATGATGCTAAGCAGCATATAACAAATTATCAGAGTATTACCAGACTTTAGGAAGTATTCATGATGACCAAGTCTAAATTCTGATATTACTCACGAATGTATCGTTGGTGCTATGTTCACACTTTTAATAAAAATATTGCACACATTTAAATTGAATAACTCACAACTTCTTGTTATCAATAAACTTGTTGCAGTTTACAACTTCTTGATATTTAAACATTTTGATATAACGATTTAATTACCCACCAAAATCCTAGACAAAACCCACCATAAATAAATCGTACAAAGAAATAGTGTCAAGCACCTACTTACCCAAAATTCAGATCCGCAGAACTCGTCAAGCGAGGAATAGTTGTAAGACATTGTCACAATTCGTGGTAATTTTTATTGTTTGTTACTGCCATAAAACTTGATCAGAGAAATCTCCTTATTGATAGGAAAGTATTTTGCGGCATGCGAATAACCACCTCTACATTCACTCACAAAAACACATTTTATTGAAAATGACCGATAATTCGGCACGAGCACACTTCACCAGCCACCATACCGCCCGCACGCACTCTTTGACTTGACAGTGACACTTTTGCTTTATTGACAGTTGAGTTTACTGACACCAATAGTGCCAAGCGTAGGGGTAAGCAATTGGTAGCACTGGTGAATGAGTGTTGCCAGTTGTATTCTGCGTCTGAAGCTGAAAAACTACTTGAGTATTCTTGAATATATATTTGAGTGTTTCCTCGTTCGTTTCCATCAACCAACCTTTCACTGACTGTTTAGTATCTTAATAATAGGGGAGCCCAAGCGGGGATTTTGGGATTTACTCAAGCGCGGCAGAATAACATAAGAAACCTTACACCCTCATAAGTACCCCCACCATACAATGAATCCTTTATATGGGTTCGCGTGGCAGCAGATAATTTTTTCAATCCTTCATATTTATTTATATAATTTAGGGATATTAACAGCTCTGTTAAATACAATTATTCTTTTTATGAAATAAAAAATATTTTTTAAGCCACTAATAAGTTTTCGCAACTGGAAATTAGTTCTTTGGCGGACGGCCTGTTTAGTTGATTAAGGCGGCCCTCTGTGGCCGGCGCAACTTCGACGCAAGCATAGTCTAAAAGTTTGTTGTTTCATTCAACGTAATGTTTGACTGCGAAAAAAGAGAGACAGCATCATAGCCGTCGATTATAAGTCTTTAAATTCCGCTGATCACTCGCGCCCGCTTCGCTAGGTCGTCATTCATGATTTCGCATTCATAAAACTTGTTCCAGGAGTATACTTCTTGTGAAAAAATCTTACAAGTTTGTGAAAAAAAGTTAGTTATTTAGAATCTCCAATACATTTGCAAGCCTGGTATCTTAACGTTTTCTTTACTTTTACAATTTATAGGTACATTAGATATGGCCAAAGTACAGGCAAAAACGCTGTTTTTCGGAGGCTTTGACTGAATTTGTTTCACACTTTTTTTAAATTACGCCTAGATACACGGCTAGATATAGTGCACAAGATACTAATTTGTTCAAAACATCTAACGATAAATGTTTAACAACGCCATAATAAGTACAGAGGTTTTGTATGGAAAGTATGACGAATTGAGTCCTCTTAACAATATTTATTATAATAGTTACAATTCGAGTAAAAGAGATAGAATTTCTTATAAACGGTTTTAACAAAGAAAAACAAAATGAATAGACAATAACATTATTTAATTGTATGCCTAATAAACGTATAAATATAAATAGGGTACAAATACCACATTCCCCTCTTGGGTATAAAGGGAAAGTAGCATTCGCACCCCATCCATAAATGTTCCATATTTACAATGGAAAAGAAATAAAATAATATTAAGGAAGTTATTTCACATGATTGTGAGATTATGAGTCAGCACGACAAGAACATCAAGCTGAACCATCTGTATAAAAATCTGACACACTCGAGTATTTAATGTCACGATTTCTTTTCATTTTCAAAAATCGTTCATGAGTTTTGGTCGCCTCCAAATCGTCAGTCTTTTGAATAGGAGCTCCCGCACGCCCTAAGATTGGAGCGAATTTAAAAAAGATTTATGTGGCATTTGGCTTACTCCGTGGGTATTGCAAAAAAGTGTCCATCCTACAGTGATCGTCTCCATCACTTTCACATGAACACATTATCAACCCGTAGGGATATACACAGTCTAGTTTTTCTATATAAATTATTTCGCCACAAAATAGACTGTCCTCAATTGTTACACAGATTTAGATTCCGCGTTCCATCCAGATGTCCTCGCAAACCGATAACACCTTTATCTCCGCCTTTACGTAGAACAATTTTGGGTGCAAACTCGCCTGTGGTTCAACTATGCAAATGATACAACCAATGTAGTGGGGTAGTTGACATACATTTCGATACTTTTATTACTTCTCTATAATGTTATATAATTAATGTACCTATCTATATGTTATTTGTGTTGTACTGGTTATGTAATATGTAAGTAGTTTATCATTTTATTATTATATTTGCTTTTTTGTTTTGATTTCGAGTTATATTGTCATGTGGTGTTTGCTTATAATTGGTTGTGCTCTTAGGTTAAGTTTTTATGTGTATGTATACTGCAATTGTATTAGGGTAACAACTGTTGGCAGACCTTAAATAAATAAATAAATAAAATAAAATAAATAAGATTCACTTGAATTAATTTATGAATATCTAGAAAAAGAAGGTGTTGAAGGGGTGTCAGCCATAAAGTCCAAATTCGGGGTTTTCCACATTATAGATTTTCCAAATTCTCTGTTTTACCTAATCTTATTTGTCCAAATTATAAAATTTCCAAATTCCTGATTTTCCGACTTTCTTATTTTCCAAATTATTGATTGTACAAATTAATTTTTTTCCGAATGAGTACAGTCTGATACAACATAAAGCAAAAATAAATAAATTCTGAGATTTAGAAATTAAATATTTATTAGCTGCGTTTTTTTTACTCTTTCTTTTTCATAGGGCATAATCTCATCTTTCGTTTGTTATTATTTGGACCATTAATTAAAGGAAACTCTGTATATATATATTTACATCTTGTGTCCACCCTCTAAAAATGCCATAGTAGGTAATACTGCGTCCATTGAAGATTATTTTCCGAAATAAACAATATTCGATAGCTATAAGTATCAGAATCCTATAAAGTAAAAAAAAACGCTTGGATGCAATTTCTCCTCCGGAGTGTCTGGACGTGGATAATTTAGTTCAGCGGTTTACCACTAGAGGCGCTGTATCGCCGGTTATTTTTGGTGTTTTTTTTTTTGTACATTTTGCCGATATATATGCGTCAGCCGCTTTTTTGTGTAACGTTGCCATTGCCACTTCGTTTTGGAGGGAAATACAACAATGCAACACAAGCGCGTTTATACGATCACAAGTATTTAAAATTGTTTTTCATTTTGTTATAAAATAATTGTTAAAATAATTCAATTCGATCCGATCTAATTCAATTCGTGTCAATTCAATTCATTTCAATCTAAAATTAGTTTTAATTAAATGTTTTTTGTTACGATTGTAGAAGAAAATAAGTAATGTGGAAAAATAGGAATTTGTGAAAGTAATAATATGGAAATATAATAATGCGGAAAATTAGGAATATGTAAAAATAAGCAATTGGATTTTTTAGAATGTGGAAAAATAGGAATATGGAAAATATGTAAGTCGAAAAATAGCCCTGACAACGTTGAAGGATACCCACTATACTAACGTAACGATCAATGAATTCATAAAAAAAAATTAAATGCATTTTATTCGATTCGGTAGGTATATTAAAAACTCAAGAGTTCAGCTTCCCTCGCAATGCATACATTTTTCTAACAACTAGTGCAACAAATACTGTTCTACTTGTAGATACCATGACCATGTAGCTGTAGATACGAAATGTACGAATAACCCATATAACCATAGACTTAGGATTTCGCTATGCTAGAATAAGCCACGTGCTAAGCACTTAACAGTGCTTCGTACGGAATATGCATAGATTTCAAATAAAAAACCTTAATTTAGTTCGGTAGTGTGTATTTTAATTATTTTTTTATATTTGCTATTTTCAAGTACTACAACAACAACTCTATAAAATACTATGATAAAATACTTTGACTTTAATAATTTTAAAGGAAAATTAAACTCATTGCATAGGTTTATTTGATCTATAGTTCATTATTGTTTAATAATGGTGCCGATTCTGTTGTACACATCCGCTTTTTCTTAGTTTTAAGTTTGGCAACCAAATCCATATTAGGACTTATTTCTGCCAGTGTTAAGTTATATTATAGTTTCTAGTCAGAATAAATCACTTTATTGCTTTCACGTTAGTCCTCAGTATCTATGGTCCTCAGTCAATTACCGTCTATAAAAGTCATGTTTTACCGTGTTCTACTATAGTTGAAAACTGTTTTACAAAAAACTTAAACCGACTTCAAAGTACACTAAAAAGTAATCAAATCCTGACCTGATGGCAATGGGGCCAAACGGCAGTGCTGCAAACTCTCCTTCTTTTCCAGGAGATTCCATGATTTTAGGACATGTCTCCTTATCTCCTTATTTATTTTTCACTTCAATGAAAATCTCCTGGATTATCACGATTTGAGCCGAGTGTACGACATTTTATATTTTTCTAAGAATAACACCTGTTATTGATATAAAATATATCAATCAATGCTCTCAAAACATAATAATCAATGTAAAGTGCTTCAGATTCCGAATTAAACTTGCAAAGTGACGCGATGACGTTGCGTTTTCGTTTTATTTTCATAAATTCGTGTATTTTGAGTTTTATTGCATATTTAAAGATGGTGTTTTATCCAACAAAGATCAATCCATGTGAAGTTAAAGTGAAATGAATTACGTGTATCGCGATTTTTCAAATTGTGTTAAAATCCGTAAAAGTGTTTTATGGACACTGACAGAGCGGACAATGTGAAAGTGATTTATTGTAACTGGCAAAAATAAGTCCTAAAAAAAAGGATTTGTTTGCAAAACTTAAAACTAAGGAGAAGAATATAAAATTCCTACTATTCTAAAGAAAGCAAAAAGGGCTTTTTTTTAATTCTCCTTTTCGTCCATGTCTCCTGGTTTTTTGGCATAAATATCCTTCTTTTTAGCAAGTTGGGGTTTGCAGCACAGCCAAACGGGGAGTTTACCCTTCCAAACAAAAAAGAATTTTCAAAATCGGTTAATAAATGACGGAGTTATGAAGTAACAAACAAAAAAAATACAACCGAATTGATAACCTCCTCCTATTTTTGAAGTCGGTTAGAAATGGTGGTCATTGTACGCATGGCTACAGATCAAGCTATAATTTTCCAATATAAGCTGACATCTCATTGTACGAAAATCCTATACAATGCGAGATCAGCTTATACTGGAAATGTATAGCTTGATGTGTAGCCGTATCTACTAAAACTTCACGGACTTTTTGAGACAAATTGAAAAGTCACGATACACATAGTTATGAACCTTATGATAAAAGCAATAAGGAGCAATAAGTTTTTTTCTTTAACATTTCTGAACGTCAATATTTATTACATTGTGATCATGTTATTTTTTCATTCAACAAGTCCAGCATCCTTGGCCATGCTGTAGAAGAGGGAGTTCTTGTCGTGCAGCAGCTGGTCGGGCGGCGCGTACTCGACGAGCTGCCCCTTGTCCAGCACCATCACCTTGGTGGAGTCCATGATGGTGTTGAGGCGGTGCGCGATCGTGAGCACCGTGCACGCCGCGAACTCCGACCGGATGGTCTTCTGTGGAGGGAGAGTGTCGCCTCAGTGTTACAGACATATGATGGTGATACTATATCTCTACCTACCTATACTATAGTATCGTGTAGTGGTGGTAGGTACCTGTCGCAGCCGTGGCCTCATCGAGCACCAGGAGCGGCGTCTTGCGCAGCAGCGCCCTCGCCAGGCACACGAGCTGGCGCTGGCCCACCGAGAGGTTCTCGCCTATACCTAGTGTAGTGTAGTGTAGTGTAGTGGTGGTAGGTACCTGTATGAGGTCGTCAGTCTCCAGGTCCACGGCAGCCGTGGCCTCATCGAGCACCAGGAGCGGCGTCTTGCGCAGCAGCGCCCTCGCCAGGCACACGAGCTGGCGCTGGCCCACCGAGAGGTTCTCGCCTCCCTCGGCGATCTCGTGCCTCAGGCCGGCCGGCAGCGCTTGCACGAACGCCTTCAGGTGCGCGTGCTCCAGCGAGCGCCAGATGTCGTCGTCCGAGTGCGCGGCGAAGGGGTCCAGGTTCATGCGCAGCGTGCCCGAGAAGAGCACCGGGTCCTGCGGGATGATGGTGATGCGCGAGCGCAGCTGGTGCAGGCCCAGCGTGGCGATGTCCACGCCGTCGATGAGGATGCGGCCCCCGGCGGCCTCCACGATGCGGAACAGGCCGAGCGTGAGCGTGGACTTGCCGGCGCCGGTGCGGCCCACGATGCCCAGCTTGTCGCGCGGCGCCACGGTGCAGGTCACGTCGCGCAGCGCGGGCTCGGCGCCGGCGCCGGCCGACCGGTACCCGAGCGTCACGCGCTCCAGCTGCACCGCGCCAGTCTCCGGCCATGAAGCGCCCGGCCCCGACCCTATGTTCCATGCTGCTTCCTTTAGAATTTATATTATGCTAGTTTACAACCACTTTGAACAATAATTTTAAACACAATTAGTACGATATAACAAAGCTATAAAATAAGGTAGATTAAAACGATCTTACTTGTTGAATGTCCGTATACTCTCTTATTCTTTCCACTGCTACGATATTTGTTTCTACTTCTGAGATCATTCGGACCATCCAATTAAGTGTCATTGTGACCTGAAAAACAAGGAGTTCAATTATGAGCACTCACTTTAGCTTACTTTCCATAGATCAATATACGTTGGTACAAAAGTCTTATCACCTCTAATGAATATGTTATGGAGAGCCCCACGAGGCCTGGACTGATGGTATCGCGGGCGAGCACGGCGAACAAAGCAGCAAAGAAAATAATGAGGCTGCCAACAGTCTCTAGACGGACCCCGAGCCATCGGTCTGCTATGCAACTTGAATAATAAATTGACTGATTTCGATCTACGTATTGCTCCGATTCTTCAATGAACCTGCAAAAATCATCGTTTCACTTAAAATCTTCTTTTTTTTATTATTTTATGGTCAATGTAAAATATAGATACCTCTGCGTAACACCATAAGCTCGTATACTTGAGGCACCTCCAATACTCTCGCTAAAGTGTGAATAAATAGGCGAGCACGAGATTGACTCGAGGCGCATGAGTTGTCGTGATGTCGCCACGAAATATCTCTGTATCAAGAAATATAATATCCCTATCGGTAGAATCACTGCCATAAATATTGGCGTTGAGAAACTGATCACGAATATACTTCCCAATAACTGAAACAAAAATGATGTTGAATTAATATTGGGAAAAGATCTTTTTTCGAGTATTGTGTTTCTTACCTCAAAAATGCAACCAATCATACTAGAAGCCTGCCAAGTTAGCGAACTGTCCAGAATATCCACGTCTCTAGAAAATCTAGAGAGGATTCTGCCCGCAGGTGTCACTTCGAAGAATTGTAGTGGAGCCTTCATAACGTTGTCCAATAACAGTTCGTGCACAACCTTGCCAGCGCGCCAACATGACAAGAAGAGGATTAAATCGGCAAAAAATGATGTTGTTGCTGAAAAAAATATCAATGAGATCATAATTCGTTACCATTTCCATGCGCTTATACCCGCCCCGTTGAATCTAGTTTTTAAAGATTATGGATACCTTGTCCAATTCCTAGACCGCCATAAACGCCAAGATACAAATCCCTTAATTTTGTGTCCACTGTGCCATTCACGATCTTAAAAAAACATACAACAGGGTAAAATTTTGGTCGCTAAAACTTCCAAACTCACTAGATCATTCTCCATTATAACGTACCATATTATTGTCTGTGGACCACCTCGCGAGCCAGAAGTCGGAACCGACCAAGAACAACCGAACGATGAGAAACATGGTCATTGTTAACACTGTTGATTTTATACCAATGCTCTTGAGGTAGTGCTTGTAAACTTCCCATTTGACCTGCATACAATAATGTTTGTTAAAGATAGGAACATTCTAAATAATAAGTCTGAGCATTAGATTTTTTAACGGGTTATTTTTGATCTCTGGTTAACTCACATTGCCAGTTTCTGCTTTTTCAACCTCAATTATTTTATTTTGTTCCTTTAAGTCTTTTGTTGTCTTTGTTTGTCCTAATTGGTCACCTGTAATTTTAGTTATTGGTATTCAATCATTCTATATTACAAACTAGAACATTGCTATTTTTATAATAATTACCTGCGCCAATTTGTTTTTCATTATCATATTCTGAAGCAGTCTCAGATTTTGATCGAGCTCTTTGTAATTTCTGCTGAAATTCTCGACCAAGCTTACTTTCGATATCCTTTTTAATCAGTTCTAATTCTGAAAGTTTTAATGAGAACATTAGTTGTAGTAGTATTCAAAACGTACAAAAGGCATATAAGTCTATAAATACCTCGTTGGGATTTATGAAAAATTTACTAACAATCCACACCATTGGGGAAACTTTGGAGAGCATTTCTGAAAAGATCTAATATGTACCTTCAGGTGAAGTTCGTTCAGCGTCGCTGAGGTGGTGCAATAGGAAGTCGGCGAAGGCGCCCTTCTTCTCGAGCAGCTGCTGGTAGGAGCCCGCCTCCGAGACCTCCCCGTCGCGCAGCACCACCACCAGGTCCGTCTGCGCCAGGTACGACACGTTGTGCGTCACCCACACCCGCGTCGTGTGCTGCAGCCGCCCGCCCGGCCCGATCACCTGCACCACACCACTCCACACGTCACGTCATGCGCCATCGTGCCGTGCGTCACGTCACTCACTCGACCACACGAGACTCACCTTCTCGAAGATGTGCTTGCCCACGTGCGAGTCGACGGCGCTCAGCGGGTCGTCCAGGAAGTAGTTGTCCGCGGCGCAGTACACGGCGCGCGCCAGCGACACGCGCTGCTTCTGACCGCCCGACAGGTTGATGCCTGCAACACTGCGCGCTCAGTACCGACACTGCCACTACACTACACTACACCACAGTGTACCACTCACCCTTCTCGCCGATCTCGGTCTGGTCGCCGCCGGGCAGCACCTCGAAGTCGGTCTTGAGTGCGCACACGCCGATCACGTCGTTGTACTTGTGCTTGTCGAGCGGCTGCCCGAACAGGATGTTGTCCTGCAGCGTGGCGTTCTGTATCCACGCCTGCTGCGGCACGTACGCGATGCTGCCTGCGGACGGACCGGCGGAGTGCGGTGTGAGTAGTGCGACACGACACGAGTACGACACGACACGACACGAGTGGCGACACTCACCGGTGGTGTTGACGCGGCCCGACAGCTTGTTCATCTCGCCGAGCAGCGCCGACAGCAGCGAGCTCTTGCCGGACCCCACCGCGCCCACCACCGCCACCAGCGACCCGCGCGGAATGTTCAAGTTTATGTTCTTTAGAACTGGCTCTGACTCGTCACCACCCCACGAAAAGTAACCTTTCTCTATTACTATTGGGTGCACTGCAAAACAATTCAAATTATTACTGTTACATTAACGGGGGATAAAAGGTTGAAGTCGTAGGCTATTATTTTAAACTCACGCTCTGTTTCATTGTGTTCTATAGAACTTGGA
This sequence comes from Polyploca ridens, assembly GCA_951394255.1. Taxonomy (NCBI): domain Eukaryota; kingdom Metazoa; phylum Arthropoda; class Insecta; order Lepidoptera; family Drepanidae; genus Polyploca; species Polyploca ridens. Next base: position 5,492,480 of record OX596251.1, on the reverse strand, counting down.
TCCAAATCATCACAGTTCATGAATTTGTTGATTCTTTTTATGCCGACTGCTGCCTGTGTTCGAAGAAAATTTTATTCTAATAGTTTCCTACATAAATAAAAAACCATGACTACATGTCATGATCATGACGTCCTCAAAGAAAATGCTGAAGAGCTATGTATCCTTGCCGGATACCTCGGTTGATAGACACGGGCCCGGTTAGACTGTGCAAAACATTCGGTCAAATCAAATTAGGTAAACAGTTTTTCAAGAAAAATATACATAACCCGGTCGTCTATGGCTTATCTTATCACCTATATGCCATAGGGCGGCAGTTCTGTAGGTTGGGGTCGACACCTATATTGTGTCGGATCGTGACTCTTTTTTTCTATTTTTCTCCCTTGATCTTTCCCTCATTGGATAAGTCTAATTGCTGATGACTTTATAGGAGATGAAATCATTATAAAATATCTTACAATATTTTTACTTTATTTGGATACACAATTTTTTTCAAATATTAAAAGACAGTTTTCAAGCGAGAATAGAAATGTTTAAAAACTTCACTTACTTGAATAACGTGTGATATTACGTTAGGCAGCATGGACAGCGGAAAGCGCAGTATGTTGAAAAGAGATAACGCTACGAAAGCTCTTTTAGAGTCCAACACTTCTGTGTCGTTTACCAACACAAAGCATGCAAATGACAACAGCGACACCTACAGATTAAAGAATATTACATATCTTATATAACTACAATTCTGTTCATTATTATGTCTTTTTATTGGCGTATATGTGTCCGTGCCCATCCTAGAATGTTGAGTTACCAACACAAAATTCTACAATCCAAAAATCGATGGCCGAAATATGGCTGAACACCTCAAATTGGAATAACTTTCGAGTACATTGCAACGGCATTTAAAAGCCAGGCTCCCTTGAAAAAAAACCTATATACGCCAATGCCTTTATGATGTTTAAGAATGATATAGAGAAATGAACATCCTACATACTATAATCCTCACATCGGTGGATAAATACTGCTTACCATAAAAGGAGTACATGTCCATATAAATGTTTTAGCTGAATTAAGGTACGCAGTCTTTTTCAAAATACGCAATTCCTTGTTCCTAATCGCAAGTACTTGTTGCTCGAAACTTGGTTCCCATGCATATATTTTAAGAACCTGAAATAAATAATCAACTCAGTAAATACAATAAGATATAAAAGATTCTAATAATCAATAAAATGTTCCATACATCCTGCCACTAATATTAATAAAATTAGACTTTTCGACCTGTTTAAAAATGAAAATTATATGTTAGAAAATAAATAGATGGAATAATGATGGAATGGATGGTACCTATGGGCTTCTCAAAAACTTAAGGCGCTGTATGTGTAAGAATGGATAGAACCTACCTTAATTCCATTGAGTATTTCATTCATAAGCTTAATTCTTTCATCTTTGTACTTCATTTGTTTGAACTCCAACGTCTTTTGAATATTTGCAAGAAGCCCATTAAAAGGTAGCAAGATAATCATTCCAGCTAGTCCGGCCAGCACAGAGGGACCGAGGACATCCCATAAGAAATACATAGCAAGAGCTATTTGAAGAGGCGCCGACCATATCATGTCTAGAAAGGCTGTTAATTCTAAGAATCTGTGAACAAACAATATACCTATAAAATCAGAGAGCTTACAGATACAATCATAATTCATTGATTGATACGATGTGTATCAACCTAGATACGTATTCCACTTACCTATGTGCATCAACAGACATTAAATTAATAATTTCACCAGTAGTTGATTCTTTTTTCGCTGCATTAGACATACGTAAAGCTTTTCTATAGATAGCGCTAGTGAGAGCAGTCCTTATTCTCATACCCACAACATACATTCTGGTAAAGTATTGCTCTATTAGCATAGTTTGAATTATTCCACATACAAAAAGGGTAACTGCATAAAGGTAGCCCTTCCATATGGGTTCATCACTTTGTACAAAACCTATTACGAGTCTGGAAAACGATAAAACAACAAATTAAACCTTAAAACTTTATGAAATAAGAGGGATATTCAAATGTAAGTAGGTAATATAGTGAAACTAACTTAAGAATCTGAGGTGATATAAACAATAAGACATCACTGAGAAACTTTAATATTTCTCCGAAGAGGAATGGCCCACCGAAGGCTAAGCATATAGCGGGTAATACAGATGCTGGTTTCTTTTTTTTATTAGTTTTAAATTCCACACTGGTAGCATTTTTATTGTACGTCGCATTCTGGTCGCTGAAATTATATTAATAAATAATAAAATAAATTGGTACGCCTTAATTATGGATAGAAACAACAATCATAATTGGCTTCGCAAATAAATTAAAATATCGCAAAGAATGAGTCTTGTGGAGAAGAGAATATTTTTTCTAAACACGTGACTGATTCGTTCATTCATCTAAAATCTAAAGGGGACTTCCCGCTGAGATGAGCCTTGTTTAGTATTGAAGCCACGTATCCTATAAATAAAATTTTGGTAATTTTAATGGACTCTCTAATTAAACAATAAGTTATAAAATTAAGATGTTCTCGCGAACGTCACGGTTGTGGACGGAGAACTCGAGCCAGTTTATATATTTCCGTTTTTGGAATATTATTTGACAACAGCATACAATTTATCAATTAAAAGTCACAATAACCGAGAATAGCTTATCTATAGTAAGAGTCCTTGTTAATTTTATGCCAAACCAATAGCCTTCACGAATGACAAAACCAAGAATACGTTATCTGTTATAAAACGGAAGTATGTTGAGTCTAGTATTAAATAATAATTCTCAGGATATAATATTTGCAGCTTCTCTTGCTATTTAATTAGTAAACACAGATAATTCCGTAAAATTACCAACAGTAGTCTGAGGATAAAATTAATAACCGACAGATTCTCTCCAATCGTTCACGTCATATTAATGAGTCAGGTACCTATGCAATGTTAGTTAGTTGTATCTTTCGTAGCTATTTCTTATGTTGTGCAATAACTTATTTACGAGTAATGACTTATTGGTAAAAAACCTACATTCAATTTTATGATAAGTAGTGGTTTTAGTGGATGGTACACTCTCAATATTATGAAGGAAAACGTGTATCATCTACAAATTAGACCTACGTACCTACTTATACACGTCGTATATTATTTACTCTGTGCTTATACTAACTAGGTATTTTACGTAGATTAATATATAGTCCAACTATCAGATAAATGAAATACCTTCTCTGCTTCTGTAATGTTTTGCTCCAGAATTTATCGAATCTTGGTACGACTTCAGCAGAGGCATCTTGCGGATCTAGATTCCATATATCGCTCTCGGTAAGACTTCTACGGAAGCCAGTGAGTGCAAGTGGATCAAACCAGCTGAATGTCAGGCGGCTGGGGCATCCTGCTGCGGCCCCCGGACATTGCATCTATCACCGAATAACCATTAATACGTATAAGTACACACCTACTACGAGTAACAAATCCAAGAAGTATTTTTGTGAGGTACCTTATCATATTTATATGGTGATTCCTTTGGTGAGGCATCAGAAAAACAATTGAGTAAAAACATTATAAATATTACTGGATAGAACAAACTATAACTTATGAAGTTATACTGTAAACTCTCTCTGGTAGAACCCAGATTATTCCTTATTTCACTTCTAAACTGAGGTATTCCTGTTAAAATGAATATAAACCAAAAGAAAAATAGCACGCCCGATGTTCTCATTCCATATTTTCGGTTAAGGCATAATAATGTTGCTGATAGACCCTGAAAAATAAACATAGCATTTGTACATGGTTGGCATTTCTAAAAATGAAAAAAAAATTAGTGCCCGCGCCGCCGCGTACGCACGTTATCATTATTTGTTTTGCAAGAGATAGTACTATTATCTCCTAACAAATATATTTGTTTAAGTCACAATATTTAATTAAGCGTAGGTATTAAATACCTATGTTATTTTTATTACTTAGGTACTAATGTATCTACTTAACGTTTCACATCAACCTTGATTGCAATGAAAGTGCAACCTCGCCGGTATAATGTGGCGTAATTCTGAACAGATCGTTTGTGAAAAGGTGACAATGATTGTGCGTTTCTTATTAATTTTTAAAATATTTTATAACGTAGTATGGAGATAAGTATTTCAGTTTCATCAGCTCCGGGATAAAGTATTGGTTCTCCTTTGCCTTATGAAACGGACTTTAATGATGACGCATCAATCATCATTACAATTTCCAAGTGATGCTTTTGTAGTATTAAGTAAATTGTCGACCTATTCGTGTTTTCCCACGATTAACGTCCCTACCGAAATATTAATGGATGGTTAAGAAGATTAAGTTAAAAAAGTAATATCTTAGTAGGTATTTTTTTATCTCATGTAGCTTTGAAGATGTTTTACCTAAACAAGATAAGACCAGATTCCTAATAATTTTTCATACCTACTGAAACTTAACGAAAAAGTAACATTATTTACCATTGTAGGTTTATTTATAAACCAAGCAACATCCAAACAACAAAGATGGTGCCAAAATCACCGACTTACTTTCAATCATTTAGAATCAGGCGGTCGACATGGCACACACAGCTACAGATGGATCTAACTACGTGAATGTGAAAAAAGTCTTTGGCAATCTTTGCTGGTGTAACGGTCGACCTAAGTTACGCACTTCGGTTGAATTGAATAGCGGTAATGGCGCCTCTTACTAGCAGCTTGTGCCCTCTCTTAACAACAGTTTTTTTTTGTGATTGGAGCTAAACCACCTAATAAATAAATAGGTACTGAACCTAAACGAGCATATGCAGAAGAGTGTTTATTCATTCAAGGCCAAAAGTAACAAAAAAGGGCTATGTTTATAAGTAATGGCGGGCATTATTATAACATCTTAAAAGGTAGTTACTTACCAAAGAACTGGAATTCATATCTATGAATGATCACACGTGTTGTGTTGACGCAACAAGGAAAAACTGAGAGCAAGTCGAAGTGGTGACGGCAAATTATACATATGCAGCCAATTTCGTTTATTAATTCTCATCGTGGTAAAATGACAATAATATGACCCAAGCGGAAAGGAAATTAAACTAGATACCTAGGTATTCGATATGAATTACTAGAAAAAAGCTAACCTATTAGGTTCCTAACATAGGTATTAGATATTTCAAACCATAACGTATAATTAGGTAGTATTCATTGCCGTGGAGTAATCATGCACATTGCACAAATGATAGTACACCCTATCAATACCTATAAATCACCTTGGAATCACATGATGCGACCAGATCAGCGTGACGTGATTCATCCTTTATGGACATTGTTATTAGAAGGTCGCGGACACAAATACTGGTTTAATTATATCCCATAGGATCAAGCTGTTCATTGTTAGAATATAAGAATAACTGTAGGTAAGCTTGAAAGTAATAAATTAAATTATTAAGCCTCGGCAGTTACACTGGATTCTGGAACATATGCTATGGAACTGGCTTAGAGGAAGATATTTATATTGATATAATATAATAAGATATTATAACTGGCATGGTGGCCCTTTCATTGGATTGTTCTGTCATGCGTAACATCGATATTAAACTAAGTCAACTACAATGTGGTACACCACCCTGCTATTGTTTCCTCGCGACATTTTCTTTCAACTTAATGTTATGCAGCAAAGATCGTCGAAGCACGATCATCGCTGCTGCATGCGACGTGACTCCGATTGAACGGTCATCGAAAAGGAAAATGAAATCGTTTTGCCGAGAATATCTTCTAAAAAACAAAAAGCTACTAGACAAAATAGCTCTATAACAACGGGCAGGTCATGCTGAGACCAAAACGTATGGGGGGCGCCTCCTTGAAATTGTGCAAGAAAAGCTTTGTTTGCCGTGCATGAGCATACTATCCTGAAAAACCAACCGACCGAAGGATTGGTTCGGCAGTTATCATCAGTCTTTTATGTATGTTTAAAACATCTTTAAGAACAAACCCTTCGGCTAGCTATGGAAAGAGTGAATACTGGGCTCAAGTAGTCTCACAGGGACTGAAAATGACCGATATAGCTCAACATTAGCATGTCTGACATAATCAACGCGTGTCCTCGAGCGGCGGACGCGATATTGCGGGATGGCGTATATAGAAAGCCGCTTTTACGATAAGGGAATTGCTGTGATTGACGGCCGGCAGTGTCAAAGAATCTGCGTGAAGCGTGTTTCGTAAATTGTTTCATGTCCTAATGGAAGACCTAAGTCGATGTGAAGGTTTTCATTACGCACAAACTAGGGCGCGCTCGTGATTTGGCGCATGAATCTGATTTGAACTACTAGCGGGCTATGGATCCGTCTGGAGATAATTTGCAGTTACTTCCTTACAGGATTGGTCTGGATGCGGCAAGCATACCCTTAAGGAGTAGCGTGCCGCGGAAAAGTCTTTGTCTAGGATCAAGGGACGCTTATGTATCATGATGAAACATTATTCATGATTATTCTACTGTTTCGAGAACAGAGATCACATCAATAACCATTTTTTTTTTTATACCACTTAGGTGGCAAACAAGCATACGGCCCGCCTGATGGTAAGCAGTTACCGTAGCCTATGGACGCTTGCAACACCAGGGGTATCACTCGCGCGTTGCCGACCCTGAAGAAACCGCTTCACTCCCTTTTTGAAGAACCCCATGCTGTACTCCATTGGGAAAACCACGGCAGGGAGCTCATTCCACAGTGCACTGTACACATTCCATAAGTACAGTTACTAATCAAGGCAAGCATCTATGAATTAACTTGCTTTCAGTAGACTATACCAGTGCCGGCATTACCTATGGTACAAGTTGTGCAGTGCACACGGATGCAGGGTCGGGCGCCGAGCGGCGCTCGCGCGCGTCGCCTCGAAAGACCATGCGTCGCTCGCGGCGCTCTCAAAGAGCCTGCGCCCCGAGGCGTACGGTACCGCAAGCGAAGTAAATGGGCTATTACTTCTCAACAATCTTACTAATATTGCGCTTTCACGCCTGAACTACTCTAACCGATCTCGATGAAATTTGGCATGCAGATTATTATTGTCAATATTGTATGAAGAACGACATAAGCGAATTTTTATCCCGGGATCGCGAGTGAAACGGCGGGGGATAGCTAGACATTTATAATTGTACCATTTGCACCCGAATTTCCAATCACTGGTGAAAATATCACTATAAGTATTCAATTTTGGTCGCGCGCCTTCTAGAGGGCGCCAGGGTATTAACTGCACCTGGGCGCTACATGGGCTAGAGCCCGCCCTGGACTATCCTTTATAGTTTTGGGAACAATGACCTGATGTGGCAGCCAGAATAGTCTCCTTCCTGACCATAGAACTCCTGAATATATGTACACCTATTTTACTCATTTCTGTTCTAAGATTACATTAGTACAGTATTACCGAACTTATAAGGCGCGTTGTGAATCTTCGTTCGCACAGAAAAGAAAGTATGGCCCCGAAGATTAACGAAAGAATGCTTAAAACTTACAATCAACCTTAGATCACTACTATAAGGTTCATAATACACTGCAGCTGTTAGTTCCGTCTCACTCGCAAGTCACGCCCCTCCGCACGGCGCGCGCTAACATGGCGATAGCTGCCGATCAATAACGGTTCCCCGCGCTTTGAAAACGTACAAAAAATATCTTCTGCACAGGTACTTCGGTAAGCCATATCAGTTGGGTAATATTGTTTGCCTACCTATCTATGTATATACTTTTGGCCTTCATTGAGAATGTGAAGGTTCTATTTAAAATGTCAAAACTGACAGTCTAATGTTGCAGTCAGAACCATACTCCTCAATGTTTAATGGATTGGTAGGCATGTGTTTATGCATAATAACATTAATAACTTGACAATCAACTACTTAATTATTTTTTGTGACACAAAACTAAACATCCTTCTCTCTATCCATATTTAACTACATATATATTATAGGTATATGTAATAAACAAGTACATAATCTCCCTTTTATTATGTCAGAAGGCTCACAAGGAGGCAGGTGGTACGCAGGTGCACCTGATGGAAAATAATTGACAGTAGCTATGGAAAATAGCAAAAGCCAATCTTTACAAGACTCAGAAGGCAAATCCATTGTTCAGACCTTCGTAACCATTCTAATTGATAGTAAAAATTTAATTTTAGTATAATTTCTATTGTGTACTAATTGCCTGCCTGAACCTAAATCAATATTATGAATAGAATATTGCATCTAGGTTGGAGGCCATGGGTAATGGCTTTGTTCAAGGTCTGTTCCAGCAATCCAGCCTTCTGGTCACCAGACAACTCAAGAGTATATGGTATGTCAAAAAGTATGTGAAAATAAGTTGTGAATTGTGAACAGATAAAGGATCAGATAGACATGTCTGAAGACTGTTCCAGGATATAATGAGAAGATACTTACAAATGTCAAAATCATTATGCAGGGACTATAAAAATCCACATTGAATACTGGCTCCTCTCCTTTTGCTGATGTATAGACTGCTACGCCCAGATCCACAAATTTTAATACTATTAACAGACATGTGATCACCAATTTGCTTATGTTCAGAATATTCCATGGTATATTTCTCTCTTTGCTGTTTAACATATAGTAAGTGTCTAATAGGGCTGCCACCCAGAGGTATAAGCATGGAATCCACACTAAGACTGTTCTTTGGAAGCATGGTGTAAAATCTGGACTGTCTGTGTTCCATGTGATACTGATATTCTGAAACAAACACATGTAGGTAGAGTATATACATATTTTCAGGTATTATGAAAGTATCTACAAAATAGGTAGGTACTTTATCTAAACTTACAAAAACTAATATTGACTGATTTAAAGACAACACACAAGGAATACACACCTACCCAGCCTAAACTGGTGGGTTTAAAAGCATCAAATTTTGCTACGAACATAGGTAAGTCAAAAGGATTTTTAAAAATTCAAGCCTTAATAGCGGGCAAACCTGCGGGCGGAAGCTGGTAAAATAATAAAAAAAGTTATAGTCAAAGTATTTTTTATACCGTGAAAATAATTTAGTTTTAAAAGTTTGTTACCAATTCACGATGCAAACATCTCCTTCCCCTTCGTTCCTTCCCTTATCGTTTTAGGAATAAATTATACTTTTAATAAATAGACCTGAAATTCTACTTGCTTTAAAATATTGTAAATAGCATCATGGCCTTTTTAACTTAACTTATTATAGATAAAACTACCTCTACACTTATTACAGAAATAAAACACTTTCAAATTCATATCTTTCAAAACTTTGAAAAGAAAAAAAGTAATTTATTTTGTTGAATTTTAAACTTTATGATATTACATAGAAAAGCTAAAATCTAGTGTACGTTTTATTTGACACATATTGAAAAAGTGTTGTCACCTTTCCCTGAATTTGAATAAAAAGGGAACAAATAAACGGGGAATAAGGATTCAGAGTCCTACCTTCCCGATGTATACTTTTACTTACCCAAAACTGAGATCCACAAAAATTATCAATTGTAAAATTTGATAACATTGTCATTATTTTAAAATAAATACATGGGTTGTATCTCCTATGGAAGTTTTTATTGCAATGACTTTTCAAGTTTACGCACAGATATATTATTATTTTATGGAGTACATTCTCTTTCTCAAGTTCCGTGTTGATCTGAGAAAATTATTATTTCATTTAATAAGAATGTACTTATTTTAATTTTAATTGAACAAATTGCGTGTGAAAGAGGAGGATGATACTCATAAAAATAAATATTTAGTGAATTTAAATTAATTTAAACCCAGTGGCAAACGAAACAAAAGGTGTAAACCTTACTTACAGCGTTGCCAGAGTAACTTCACGATAGGATACGCGCAGCACCTAAAAATAGTACAAAACTTAACTTTTGAGTACGCAGTGAATAAAAAATTATTGAAAAAAATTAAGTTTATTCATTGCATTTTGTAAGCGCCGTTTGTGCACCAAAACCGAAGGAACCACAAATAGTAGAAACAAAACATCGAACAAATAACAGAAACAAGCGCAATCATGACGTTAATTTTGTTTGAAATCTATCCCGCCAATTTCCCACCACCGACAATGTGCTCTGACTGGCCAAGTCAAGAACACGATGCAGTGATGGATTGTACAAAATCAGTGCAAAAACACTGACTAGTTGCGGAATTGGATTGCTCGGTATAATGTTATTTATTTATTTCTCCCACAACAATGAATGGTATGAGCAGATAGTGTACTCTAAAGAGATTATTCCTCCTATGTATTCTATATATCTAAGACTATTCCTGTACTATAAAGGAAAGACTTGCAATATGGAATTTAAAAAAATACAAACCGTGGTCGCTAGTGCTACGTTCATGCTTTGGACCGCAAATATATCATTTTGAAACTAGCTTGACAGTTTTTTTTATTTTGAAATAGATTTTTTTTTTGACTTGACTATAGTACGCAAATTGGCGGAAGAGTACCTGAGAACGCTATCTAGCGAAATAGTACGCAATGCGTACTAGTGCATACCCTAATGGCAACGCTGCTTACTTAAGTAATGTTGCCATTATAAAAGCTGTGACGGACGACCAAGGATGTTATAAATACTTACTAAAAGAAACACTGATATCGATTAATACCTTAGTCGATAGCTGCTAAATAGATAATTTCTATTGGTTTTGATTAGATGATAGATTCATTTTTTAACAGAATAATAATGTTGGAGTATATTTCGCCAAATATAATTATATGGTTAACTTTCTTATTATAACACAAAGGGGGAATGAAACGGGAACTTGCAAAGTGACGTTGCGTTTTCGATTTCTTTTCATAAATTCGTGTATTTTGTATTAACTTTCCAGCCCGCGGCTTAGCCTACGCCCCCTACTTTACCCGCTTAGGGATGTAATTTACAAAATGATGATGAGATGGATTTAATAGAGACACACAGTAAAATACTCCCCTTAAAACAAAATTACCCCTTTTTGCCCCTTTAGGGGTTGATTATATAGAAACTCAAAAAATCATGATTCTTTATTTTCTGTCCAAAGTATTAATACAGAGTTTTAAATTAATCGGACGGTAGGTTTCCATTCGTCGATACATTGGAATGTGTTTGGGGCAGGTCTCCGCCCAGTCTCCCCTTGGCTAAATACGCCAATGCCTACGATGAAAGGATTAGCTTGGAAACATAGGACACTTTTTTCCTGATTTGCAATGCAATGCAGTAAAACAGAATATTATTAATATTAAAATCAATTGTTATGAATTTAGTCGATTATTGAACAACATTAAAAATTGCCACCTAAGTAACTGCTTTCACTAGTGGTGGGTCGTCGACGTTTTTACGGTCGACGAAACGAGACTGGTTTACCGTCTATGATAAACTAGTTCATAAAACAGTTTAATTTTCGACTGGTTTATCATAGACTGAATTGCGTTCTACAGTTTAGTGAACGATCGGAATATGTCCTTTAGTTAAAAACTTGTTTACTAATCAACTATCAGTCAACGAATTGTACCTGCGAATTGAAATGTTCCCTTTGGATGGAAGACCGGACTGGTCATCACCTCCAAACACCGACAAATCGCGGTTGATGATTCAAACTTAAAATAGGTGTCTTTGCATTCATTACAAGTTGCTTTATAGGTTCCATTGTCTTTTTCAAAGTGGTGCCAAATAACACTGCTGTTTTTACGAACCGACATTATTAATATTTACACTAAAATAACCAGTCAAACACAGACTACACTATTTTTATACACTATTTACAATCAGTTTTTTACTTATTTCTGAATTACATTGTCTTATATTACCTAATTTATAATAATAACCTATAACACTTGACCTTGACCGACACGTAATGCATTTCAATCAGGACTAAACAAATAACGGAATAAAAATTCAAAAATATTTATTATTAAACCAATTAAAGATTCGTATCTATTACTTTGTTATAGAGTCTATTTACATTTGACAGCATTCACATGATATGAGATGACATGAACGTATTCGTTTCTGCATGAGAAAGAGAAAGAAACAATAACAAGCGGATCGCACGCACGTCGCATTGCTTCGGCAATCTTCGTAATCACTCGTTCCGTCGCGTCGTGAGTGGACCACGCGAAATCAAGTCGACGCATGTAATGTCGTTCATGAGTAAACTAGTTTATCTGTGAACTGTAAACTAGTCGAACCGTTGACGCCTAATAAACAGTCTAAAAAAACGGTTCGTTCATTCAACGCCCACCCCTAGCTTTCACTGCAAGCAAGGCATCACTAGTAATGGCTTCGCTTGGTTGTTTGCTGGAATTATAGGAATTTTGATTTTACAGAAAGTTCTCGGTAATCACTTTGGTAAATGACTATTTCTCATATGAAGATTACGTGAATGTAAAAACGCCTATCTTCTATTTAATGAATACTTTTACAAACTCACTACGAGTGGCCGACATCAGTGAGAGAAACGACTTCGTCGGTGTTTGAGGATGGCAGAGTATTTAGCTGCTATATTTGGTACAGAGAAGGATAAGTAAGTATAATGATATTTGATTGAAGCATCATCAAAATCGGAAATGAAAATATTATGATTCTTTTGATGGAGCCTGAAATTTTGAGGTTAAGAAACATCCAATTTTTCCCAATGAGTACGTATATGTATGAGAAACATAAAAAATGTAAATGCTATGAATACAAGTATTATCGATATAGGAGCTACTAATTTCCATTTCTGTGTATGTAGTTTATCGCGCATTATATCCATTACATTGATGAAATCTAACTGTTATGAACTCCTCTGAGGAACATTCATCACACAGAAAATATTAGATATAAGACTTACTTTTGTGAACTAATAGTAACTATGTTTATTTTACAGAGTAAATTGTTCCTTTTATTTTAAAATTGGAGCATGTCGACATGGGGATCGTTGCTCAAGAATTCACAACAAACCAACATTCTCTCAAACTGTGTTGTTACAGAATTTGTATGTGAATCCACAGAATTCAGCCAAATCTGCTGATGGCAGCCATTGTAAGTATATATACCTGCATACATAGTGAATATATGTGTAGTTGGTACATTACAAGATCTGGCATTTATTAGGACATGTCGGGAGATTGAACTCTTAGTAACAGAGCTCTAATGATGCTCTGATGGGCCAGTTGGTTAAGGTTCCACCTATTGTGCTGCAGGTCGTGGGTTCAGTTCCCACACTAGAAATGCATTAGTGTGCATGAACATGTCTGTATGTCCTGAGTCTGGGGGTAATTATGAATATTAAGTATGTATTTACAAACAAAAAGTATACTGGAATAAATATATCAGTTATCTGGTTTTCATAGTACAAGCTCTGCTTAGTTTGGGATGAGATGACCGTGTGTGAGAAATGGCCCAGGGTATTTATTTATTTATTTAAAAAAGAATGATGTTGGTTGATTAAATCATGGCTTTTATTTTTTTATCTGCATATTTAAACATGTGTGAAAGGGGATTCTTTGCTTTATCATATGACTCGTTTGAGCCAAATTGTGGAGTATAAGTTCCAATCTGCTGTTCCAAGCTGTTCAAGCCTTATTTTTAATAAGTCATCAATCAAAATATACCCAATAATTTAAAAAAATAATGTTGGCTGACCTATGTTTAATAGCCTACCTTATTCTATGTTTAATTAGCCAATGGGTATCCCAAATAAAGGCTATCAAGAAATCCATCTTAAAAAGCACATGCTGTACCTATTTATAGGACATTTTTTTTATACATGGTAAAGTGCAGCATAACATACAACCCATGAGGATTGACTCACATTTGTAAATTGGTGGATAGACTTAGTTCTTCAGCTTATGCAGTGAGACTGACAAATCTACAGCAAGACTTGTTTATTTTAGTTACTTTCACAGCTTGATGTCTTAGGCATCCTCCTCTGGGTATACTGCACAAGGAGGGTTTTAGCGCAATATATAAAGTAAAGCCTAGAGATTATTTGAGAGACAAGTTTAAATCTATTAATATATTGACAGTGTAGTCACTGTACATATATGAAAATCTTATTCATGTGCAGAAAAACATAAATAACTTTCCTAAGAATATTTTGAATACTAGAAATAAGCACAAACTGCTGTGCCTTTAACTCGACTCATCAAAGTCCTAAACTCTTTCAATGGGCAATGTATATGTTTCTATAATAAGTACCCAAAGAAATCCAAGAGCTACCTAAATATACATATATTTAAAAAGATAGTAACACAGAAGTTATGCAAGAAAGGGTACTATAAAGTTTCTGATTTTGTAGATGATATATATCTTTTGTAAATTATAATACTTAAAAATATTGAATTTATTTGTAACCATTAAATTCCAGTGGTTGTGGCCAATGTTTCTGATGAAGAAATGCAGGAGCATTATGACAATTTCTTTGAAGATGTATTTGTGGAGTGCGAAGACAAATATGGTGAAATTGAGGAAATGAATGTTTGTGACAACCTTGGGGATCATTTAGTTGGAAATGTTTATATTAAGGTGAGAGTCAAGGAAATCCATAAATTACGTTTAGTATCAAAGAATAGAGATTGAGAATAAATTGTAAACTCAATTGCTAGTGACATTTGTATGCTGGAGTAAACCCTATTGTGAATAAGTACAGTCAAAAGCTATATTTTAAGATGCCAAATACAAAGTATTACCAAAAAACAAAGTAGGTAGTTGGTTCAGAATTTTGTAGTTAATGTTTGTTGTAATAATAAAATTATGGTTATAAATCCAGACTACTTGATTAAAATCAGGCAAATGCTAGTGATTTGGATCATAGCCAACATAGCTTGCACTGAGCATAATTATGGAAGATGAAATTAAATTTGTGAAACTCTGAGCCAAAAATAATGCACATGTATATGTTTTTTAAGTTTCGGCGCGAAGAAGACGCAGAGAAGGCTGTTAACGACCTGAACAACCGTTGGTTCGGTGGGCGGCCGGTGTACGCGGAACTCTCCCCCGTGACAGACTTCCGTGAAGCGTGCTGTCGCCAGTATGAAATGGGTGAATGTACCCGAAGTGGCTTCTGCAACTTCATGCACTTAAAACCTATCTCTAGAGAGTTAAGAAGGTACGCAACTAATTATTAGTAACTTCCTTTGTCCTTTGCTGGCACAGCAACTCCTCTTTAAACTCACCTGGGTGTGAAGAGTTTTTGCAGGGTTGGCAAAGCGCAGTATTGCAGGATTCTATTTGCTTGTGTGTTATATCTTAGTAGTATAAAAGAAAAGATACCTACTATTTTTCGATATATGTTGTATAAAAATGGTGTTAGTATTGACTTTGATTTTTGAATTATTTTAAAATTACCAACTGTCCCCAGTGGATTTACCGCCGCCGCATTAGGCGCCGATCCCACAGCGAGTGGTCTAGATTACTGCGGTTAGAGTTCCACATGCGTTCTCTTTGGCCACCGTAGTCGCTGTGAGCAGTGATCAAAAGCGCCTCATACGAACTTTAAACCACTTCGTATGGGATCGGCGCCTCAATAGTTCGTGAAATTATCGTATATCGTAGTGCCCACTGTATCTTATATGTTTCTACTAGCTTCTGCTCGCGGCTTCGCCCGCGTGGCCTACAGGAATCAAATGACATATTTTTCTACAACAACACAACAAAACAAGTTCATCCCGCTTCGAGGGTGGAACTATTAAAAACGTAGAGACACATATACATTAATTTTCAATCTCCAGCCTAAACACAACATTTGAAGATCCTAACTTCGAAACTGACGGACTTTCATACAAACTTTCATCCCCTATTTAACCCCTTCAGGGGGGGAATTTTGAAAAACCCTTTCTTAGTGGATTCCTATTTTTCACAAAGAATATACCCTCTAAATTTCATGTCTTTAGGACTAGTGGTTTAGGCTGTGCGTTGATATATCAGTCAATCAGTTAGTCAGTCAGTCAGGATTTTGAATTTTATATATTACTAGCTTTATAGCCCGCGACTTCGTCCGCGTAGATTATTTCTTTTTTCTAGATATGAATCATTGTAACAATATAGAGCTTTGTTCATGGCTATTGTCCGCCACTACGTGTGATATTGACAAAAGTTCAGGTAGATTAAGAGCTTATATGCGAGGATGCCACATAAAACTGAAGCAGTCCTGCCGCAAATCAACTCTAGCAAATTTCAGAGTTTTTCCCTGTGACTACAAACCTTAATTAGGAACTATTATCTTTTAAATTCAAACGGAAGGTGATTTGGGATCAATGGTATACGCGGCAAGAAGACTGTTTCTCCTCTGGCAGAACCAGTAAATATTTTGGCCTCAATAACATTGCGGCGGAGAGCTGTTACTTGTAGTCTAGTTCCACAGCACAATTTTGGAGGCCTTATCTCTCTTTCCCTCATGTCTGAGGATCGTGGTCAACATCGGGTTTGCTTCTAGAGCGAATGATCTGCCTCCACTGGTTTCTGTCTTCTGGTTTCTGTAAAACTTGGAGGACGATGAGTCTTTTACTTGATCGGACCATCTTGTTGGTGAACGACCACGTAGTCGTTTTCCTTCTGTGTTCCCAACTATGATCAGATTTCCAAACTTTCATCGCCTTTGCGCACCATGTGGCCGAAATACGAAAAAATACGTTGGTGGCATATGGTGGACAATCGTGTTTTAATTTGGATCTGCGATAGGATCGATGCATTATTGCGTTTAGCGGTCCAAGGTATTTCCAACATCAGTGTCCAGCACCACATCTCGAATGCATCAATCCTTTTTCTTTCTCGGGCCAGTATAGTCCACGCTTCCACTCCATACATGAAAATGAGGAATACCAATGCTCGTATTAACTGGATCTTTGTTTTGACACCGATTCCTCTCTTTTTCCTGATGTTGTTGAGGCGAGTCATTTCAATACGCCAATACCATAAGCCGAAATAATAAATTTTGAAATTTTCACTCCGAAAATAAAGAACTTCATATACTAAATTTAATCCCCCTTTTCACTCCTTAAGGGTTCAAATTCCAACAACACCGATATTCGTTGCGTTAGTTTATAACCATAAGCTTAAATAATAAATTTAGTGTACTTCCATACACAAATTCATCCCCCTTTTTACCCTTTCGGGATCGGAATTATCAAAAACGTTGAGGCACATATAAATTAATTTTAACTTCGAAACTGATGGACTTTCATATAAACTTGCATCCCCTATTTTACCCCCTTAAGGATGGAATATCCAAAAATCCTTAGTGGTTGCCTACACTGTGTAATAATATATTAAATGTCGTTTACTTTGAAACTGAATGACTTACATACATCCCATACCTTTTCACCCTGTCGGGGGTGGAATTGTCAAAAAAGCTGACATAACAACACATTAATTTTCAATCGTCAGCCTAAACACAAAATTTGAAGATCCTAACTTTAAAACTGACGGACTTGCATACAAACTGTCATCCCCTATTTTACCCTCTTAGGGGTGGAATTTCCAAAAATCCTTCCTTAGTGGATGCCTCCACTGTATAATATTAAATTTAGTGAACTTTGCTTTGAAATTGAAGGACTTGCGTACACAACTTCATCCCCCTTTTCCTCCCTTCGGTGGTGGAATTATTACAAACGCTGAGATAACTATATATTAATTTTAAATCGTCAGCTTAAACACAGAATTTTAAGATCCTAACTTCAAAACTGACGGACGTGCATACAAACTTTCATCCCTTAGTTTACCCTGTTAGGGGTGGAATTTCCAAAAATCCTTCCTTAGTGGATGCCTACACCGTATAATAGTACATTCAATGAAGTTTACTTTGAAATTGAAGGACTTGTATACACAACTTCATCCCCCTTTTCCTCCCTTCGGTGGTGGAATTATCACAAACGCTGAGATAACTATACATTAATTTTCAATCGTCAGCCTAAACACAAAATTTGAAGATCCTAACTTCAAAACTGACGAACTTGCATACAAACTTTCATCCCTTATTTTAACCCCTTAGGGGTGGAATTTCCAAAAATCATTCCTTAGTGGATGTCTACACCGTATAATAATACATTTAGTGAAGTTTACTTTGAAATTGAAGGACTTGCAATACACAACTTCATCCCCCTTTTCCTCCTTTGGGTGGTGGAATTACCACAAACGCTGAGATAACTATGTATTCATTTTCAATCGTCAGCCTAAACACAAAATTTGAAGATCCTAACTTCAAAACTGACGAACTTGCATAAAATTCAAAATTCAAAATTCAAAATTCAAAATTCAAAATCATTTATTCAAATAGACCTTCGCAGGCACTTATGAAAAGTCTGACTCTAATACTCTAATACCGGTTCGGAAGGTTGCATTTGCTGAGAAGAGCCGGCAATAAACTCAGCAATTACTCTTTTCAAAACAAGCTTAGATTCATTACATAATATTTACATTCTAATCGCACTGACAACAATTGCGTGCCCCGGCGCGGCCGCAAAACTACAAAGTAGACTGAATCTATATTTAATAAGTAAATAAATAAATGGCAAACTTAAGCAGACCAACCCCCACAACAAACATACAAACTTTCATCCCTTATTTTAACCCCTTAGGGGTGGAATTTCCAAAAATCATTCCTTAGTGGATGTCTACACCGTATAATAATACATTTAGTGAAGTTTACTTTGAAATTGAAGGACTTGCATACCCAACTTCATCCCCCTTTTCCTCCCTTCGGTGGTGGAATTATCACAAACGCTGAGATAACTATACATTAATTTTCAATCGTCAGCCTAAACACAAAATTTGAAGATCCTAACTTCAAAACTGACGGACTTGCATACAAACTTTCATCCCTTATTTTAACCCCTAGGGGTGGAATTTCCAAAAATCCTTCCTTAGTGGATATCTACACCGTATAATAATACATTTAGTGAAGTTTACTTTGAAATTGAAGGACTTGCAATACACAACTTCATCCCCCTTTTCCTCCTTTGGGTGGTGGAATTACCACAAACGCTGAGATAACTATATATTCATTTTCAATCGTCAGCCTAAACACAAAATTTGAAGATCCTAACTTAAAAACTGACGAACTTGCATACAAACTTTCATCCCTTATTTTAACCCCTTAGGGGTGGAATTTCCAAAAATCATTCCTTAGTGGATGTCTACACCGTATAATAATACATTTAGTGAAGTTTACTTTGAAATTGAAGGACTTGCATACCCAACTTCATCCCCCTTTTCCTCCCTTCGGTAGTGGAATTATCACAAACGCTGAGATAACTACACATTAATTTTCAATCGTCAGCCTAAACACAAAATTTGAACATCCTAACTTTAAAACTGACGGACTTGCATACAAACTGTCATCCCCTATTTTACCCTCTTAGGGGTGGAATTTCCAAAAATCCTTTCTTAGTGGATGCCTCCACTATATAAGGTATCTTTGTGTAAAATTTCAAATCTCTAGGTCCAGCGGTTTGGGCTGTGGGCTGATATATCAACAATCAGTTTATCATTTTATATATTAAGATTAT
>OX596251.1:5325575-5472815 GCA_951394255.1 Polyploca ridens | reverse complement strand
AGATCTTAGCGCATAGAACGATAGTTTTGTAGAACGTTTACCTTAAAAGTGCGAGCAACCTGCGGGAAGCTACCGTGTAAGTCAATCTTATTGAACTTCATTGAAATGGTCTTCCTTTTTGTACAACTCTATTATATTTATGGAACACTTGAATGTCAAACGAGTTCAGAAAGCCACCCATTGACTCGTTCGGTGCCGGCTTTAGGTCTAAATGTTATAGAACTCCAGATAATAGGATTTCAATGAAGCCCAGTTAATTAAGTTCATTAAGATTGCCTTACGCGGTTGCACCGCTGTTTGCAAAGGTACGCACTAGCTAAAAAGTTCCTACTGACTTTGTTTATCTGTGCCTACCCTGAGTGTAAATAATTGACGTTTGAAAACGCTACTTGCTTATTAGCTCTTCCAACCCTTAATAGCATCACTCCTTTCTATGACATTCTAAAAGCATCATAGATAAAAGATTTGATATTGTAATGGTGTGTCCAGGTCGTTCATTTCACTGTAAAAGTAGTGAATTTAATTAGTGCATATTGTGTCATTTTAATTGAGTACATAAAAAAACATTGTGTGTTGTTTTAATACAGAAAATAGTTAAATATTTTTACACAACTCCGTTTGATATTTTTATAAATAGTAAATAGCTGTTTGATTTATGTATTTGTATACTGATGTGAGATATATGTAGAGTTACTGGTGGCTCTTATGTGAATGTACATACTGCAATAACGCACATACGGTCAAGCAGTCGTCCGTTGTTGAGAAGCGTTAATTTAATTTTTAATTCATTATGAACTGAAACACAATTACGTGTTATATTTGCTTGTATTTAATAATTAATATTACAATGACTACAATTTGTTTATTGTCTTGATTGATATCGTGGGGAATGGTCCAATTTGTGATAATTAGTATCGGTCAAATATGAACTTTATTTAAAGATATAGAGATATAAGTTTAGCTTGCTAAATAACTCTCAAATTGGAACTTTCTTATTGTGTAAAATAGTCCATCAAGCTAGTTAGTTATACTTCTTTTTTATAAACGACAGGTAAACAACATACACATGACTGCATTTTTTTATGAGTAGCGAAATTTCTTAAACTAACTACTTGACGAGTCAAAACGGTCCATTATACATTCCGCTACTGTAAATGTACAAAGGGGAAGGCACCTCTTACCCCTTAAATTGAACCTAGTGTTGAGTATTACCAACTAACTTGACGGCCTACAAGACGGTGCGATATTGCAGTACCTATCTTTGATAGTATGTTTGTAAGAAATGTGTAAGTTTAATAAAATCATTATAAGAATAAATTTTCATTATATTATTGTTTTATACATTGTACCCAACCCATCTTACGATGAATATCCATAATATATATTTTTCCATGAATATGAAAAAAGAAACATCAAAGTATTTCTCTTTGGTAATTTATTTAAAAATGTCTTGGTGATAAGATATTTAGAGCTATAGTCATGGAGGAAAGCTTTCCTCCATGGCTATAGTGAATACGTTGAGGTATCGCAAATAAATATTGACCGTAATAATTAGGTCGTTTGAACTTCACCACCGCCACATACACCATTTAAACTATTTTCTTCATAGATATTTTCCCAGAAATTTATATTATTCATATCCTGGTTCTGAACACATTTTGTTTCTGATCCAATAATTAAGCAATTTCTTTCAGTTTCTTTGAACGGTTTCCAATGCACGACTTCATTCAAAAAAGTTGGATTACTGAAAAAAAAAAAGATTACCAACGTTTAATTAATGCAATATAAATAAATATAATATTTTCAGATTTGGCAAAACTTACCCAGTTGTGGCAAAATTGGTCCATAGTCGAACCAATTGTTTTATAATTGATCTTGATTCATTCGTGAGTGGTATATCGAGGCATGTAACATTGAAAAGGTAAGGCAAGTCATCAGCATGACACACGCCTTCCACGGTGTCCATGCCATATTGTTTTTTGGTATAATTTCTTTCAGTTTCAGCTGTAAACTTGTACAAGTATACTGGTGTGGATTTATGGCGCGCGTGATATCGCGCGTATCGGATTATATTATATAAGAAAAGTCTATCTGTTTCTAGATTCGTCACCTCCTGTAAGGTCTCATTTGAAATAGCTTTCCCCTGAAAATAGTACTTTCGTATTTTCTCATCGTTAACCTTTATTTTTTCAGGTGACCATTTTAATTTCAATTCTCTTGGCACAACAGCGCCAATTAACGAGTAAAATCCGACAATGTCAGGAAGCTTCCGTGATATTTCGATACCCTCCCCTGATGTGTATCCTACAATAGTGGGAACGTCCGCCATACGGCCCATTTTAATAATTTCTAATGGTGATTCTGTAATGAATTTTTCTACTTTTAAATTAGAGTTCTCTATCACAGGCCCAAATAGAATACTGTCTGCTAGATCCATGTGTTGATTGAATAATGGCGGTAGTTTGATGTTAACCAGTTTTTGAGCTGGTAAATCTCTTAAAAATTCCAACAGCTCATTTAAGTCCTGCGTATCTTTTCCTAGTGATTTCCCTAATTGTAATGCCCTTTCCCGTGGGTATATATTGCAGCCCCATTCGCTTAAACAAACCCCGCTTTGACATATTGCTTTATTGAACAGACCACTGCTCATTTTCGAAACTAAGTGATAAGATGTAGATGCAGCGCCTGCACTGCATCCAAAAATTGTAACGTTATTGGGGTCACCACCGAACGCTGCTATATTCTTCTTAACCCATTTTAAGGCTGACACTTGGTCTTTGAGTCCAGCATTGCCAGGAACTTCTTCGTTATCTAGGCATAGGAAGCCTAGAACTTCTAATCTATAGTTAATGGTAACGAGGATTATTTCGTGCTCCATAAAGAATTCGGGTCCGTAATAATCGGAGTTTCCGGAGCCGGTATAGAAGCCTCCTCCGTGGATCCAGATCATGACTGGTAAGGGTTTAGAGGGTTCTATTGATTTAGTGAATACGTTGAGGTAGAGGCAGTCCTCACTGCCGGGCTCGACGCGGTCCATGCGCTCGTTGTACTGCGGACAGACGGGCCCGTGCTGCGATGCGTCTCGCACACCTTCCCATGGTTCTGGAGGTTCTGGTGCCTGTGTGTTTAAATTATATTGTTGGTAAGTACATACATTATTATATTATCACTGTTAAAATTATCAATCAATACTTGAGATTTTTTGGATCGACTAAAAGGGAACATTAGGATATGGATTACAGAAAAATCTTTACTACCCGTTCCAAATAAGCCTTTGTAGTCGGAAAGTTTCGGTAAGTACTTAGAAAAAGTTAAACAGTTGGAAAATGAAATTGGAAAACTTCCCTTTACTCGACCTTTGATTGAATCAATGATTTTTTTGAGTAGGTAGGCCTACGCTACATAGCAAAAAATCCTTCGTTTTGGAAGGTTTTGGCAGTCTATTATCGTTTATGGTTCCGTACCCAGACATTTCATCAGAACCCTGGCAGCTCGGGTCTGGTTCTCCGTCTGTTCGACTGTCTCAGGTTTCTACGTTTTAACTGAAGTAAGAAAAAAAAGTCTCAGAATTTCAACATTAGGTACCTAATATGTATTTAGTCACTGAGCCTGAAGTGGTGCGACTTCGAAGTAATAGACCAAATTACAAAGTACCTATTAGGGGTCAGGATAGTGTTCCTATGTCGTACCTTAATGCTATTTAGTGCAAACCCATTTTGGAACCGGTTTATTTTTGATTCCAATTAAGTAGGTAGGGGAAGTCCGGGCATAGTAAATAGCCCAGGCAAAGCGATTACCCTTTACTATTTCAAAATGATGCATCTGAACACGCCTTATTTATGACACAAGGTCTCTCCCCTACTCCTCAATCGTAAAAAAAACAGACAGCGCGTGGTCACGCGTCGTTCGAGAAAAAAATAAAAGAAATCAAAAAGGTATAATCTTTTACCATATTTCAAGGAACGATTTTTTATAATTACTCATGGACATGTGTTTTGACTTTATTATATCTTTAAAGAGCATGGTTTCATGTTGAAGAGCTGTGAGTTTTATTGAGATTTTGTTTCTGAATTTTATTGTAAGTTAGGTTAAGTTCAACAAGTACCTATTGGGCAAAGTGAACACGGGCAAAGTGGATAAGGTATACACTTACCACGGCCGAACAAAATTTATAAAATCTAAAGACAAACAATGTGATGATTTATTTTGTGGAGTAGATTAAATTTAAATCAATGGGCACCCAGTTGATGATTGATCTCGTAGTGCAACACCTTTAAGCAATGCAATGCAGTCACGAGATATGCACGGTTTGCGAAGGAGATGGCATATTTATTTGTGACAACTGCACTGATAAGTGATTAGTTCTCATATACGTCACTGATATTATTCTTCTAAAATTATATTTTGGCTTGTATTCTTCGGTTATTGTTCAATAATTGACCGTGTGTTCACTTTGCCCAATGTGCTGTTCACTTTACCCGTAGGGTTGGGCAAAACGTATAGCGGTACCAATTGCAATACTATTAATATTTTCGAGTAAAGTATTGAGATTACGTAATTTTTGTTGATTATATTAAAAACTGTAATAAATGATTCATACTCGGTCACTATTTTATTTCTATGTCTATCGTTTTTTTTTTCATAGGCTGTCAAAGGTTAAGGTGTCCGCTTTGCCCAGACTTCCCCTACCTACATAAATAACCTGTAACCATAAATATAAACCAGACAGCTTCATTAAGTGATGGCTATATCTCTAAAACAGCTGCTAGCCTGCTATTCAGAATCGGATCAAGTATACCTACCTAGTAAACAAGGTAAACGATAGAGTAGATGCTCGTAAAAAATCTAATATGAATACTAAAGCTACTAAGAGTTTATGAAAAGCTCGCTTGTTGTTTTTTATAGTTACATTATTTAAGAATTTAGTTGCCAATATTTTTTTCACTTAGTTTACACCCAAAGCTATGGGCGCAAAGTGTGGGCACATAGAATACTAATGTTAACTAATGTAAACTTCGTTATGCATTCGTTTGAAATAAAAAAAGTTTTGAGGCTACAACTCTATCGGTATGTCTTCATTTGGGACTAGGGTTTCGTTCCCGGGACTGTAGAATCGGAAATTCCCGGGAAATATGTCTTTGCCGAGGTCGGGATTTTTTTGCGATAGAGAACTTTTTTATTTGATTGAACTCTCTAAATTTAAAACTCCTTCAAAATTAAGGAAATATAAAAAATAGAAAATATAAAATTGTGGAATCCTAACTAATATTATAAATGCGAATTTGTTTGTTTGTTACGCCTTGATGCCTGAACTACTTAACGGATCATCATGAAGTTTGGCATATAGATAGCCTATGGTATGGAGAAGGACATAGGCTACTTTTTATCCCGGAAACGCGGGTGAAACCGTGGGGGGCACCTAGTAAATTCATTAAAAAGTTTTTAATAAGTTCTATAAGTTATTGCCCTCCTTCTGGGTCAGTCGGGTAAAAATAACAAAATTAACATTTCGAAATTCTCGGGAAATCAAGATTTTTATTCTCGATTCCCGGGAATAGAAAAAGATCAGGAAAAGCGAAACTCTATTTGGGACTCACCTTGAATCTTAATTTTCCAAGCGGCGGCTTTGCATATGGTACACCTTTGAACGCAAAGTATTTGTCGACGCCATTGCCACACACTATGCCTTCTAAAACACCTTGTTCGACCCGTACCAGGGGCATTTTGTAACTGACCCTGAATAGAATTGAATAATATTTAGTGAACTTCAGTAGCTTCTCTATAATTTAATAATAGTACTTATAGGAAATTGATTAGTTGCCTGCTGGGTAGCAGCCAAAGATCAGCTTGGCATACCAGTTTCATTATCAAACGTACGTATGGATTTAGGTAACATACATACATAATTAACGCACAACATCGAGACTGACGCTCACCTCCAATACTTACGCTATGTCGCAGGGATGAAATACAACATTTTGTTCAGCTGTATTTTTTACAAATTATTCTAGGTTTCTAGAGTTCCAATACGGATATCAACGAATAAAAATTAATGAAATGTTGTACCTAAACACCGCTGATTAAAAAAAAGTTGCCTGTGAAAAGTCAGATTCCCGCCAAGCTATAAAGTTTAAAAATACAAGGGCTTGAAAACTCGCGTTTATTCTTCGAAAAGAATCCCGCCTTGATGTTGCTTTTTTCAAGGATAAATATAACTTTTATCTTCATGTTATTGAATTAAACATGTATTAAGAAACATAAAAGTATGTACCTACCTAAGTAAATACCAAAAAACCGGGTCCGTTCATACAGACCGGCTCAGAGAGAAGAGCATATTTTGATACGCGCTTAAAAATAGACTAGGATCATTGAAATAAGGTTTATTTTTCTTCTCCGAGCCGGTCTGTGTGAACGGACTCTTATGCGCCCGCGCTCTCCTTATGGCCACTCCCCTTACTCTGTGTCATGGCCGATAGAGATAGCAACAATAATAAATAACAAACGCGCGCGGACGCTGCACGCCTGGCCTATCGGAAATGCCATGAAATACAGAGGAGGGTCTCTCTGAAACAAGCATGATGCATCAGGATTGGATAAAATAGGCTCACGTCACTGAGTGAATCTATTTGTTACGTTTTCGGGGAAAAGCAAGTAATATCAGATGGTACTTACTCATTGATAACTTCATTGCGCGATAAGCAGGAACAACAAATTGACCGCCAAAGCATTATTGAATATAATGTATTACAGACACGCACGTCCTTCAAATGAAAATGCGCTTGTAAAATGTAAATTAACTACGTTCGCTAGCAGTAACTAATAAGTCTCAGTTTTATCAAAATACAACACAGATAAGTTCATTATCTGTATACGTTATATACGTCATCTTGCTCATTCATGACACTGCAGAAGTAATGTACCTACCTAGGCCTTAGTCATGGTACATTAGAGATATCTATATTAACTGATATATAGGTACTGAGTTTATTACGTACGTATAGTCTGAAATTACGCGATTATTGCTGTCAAATACTTAGAACGTACTTGTGGTTGCTTAGCAGACAGCGTACTGACAACCGCAGGTATCTTTTGTGAGACCGTTACATTAGTTGCCAATAGTCTGTATAATCAGGCTGTGACTACATTTTTGGGGGCTTCAGATTTGGTTACTTCCGTCCGCGCAAACCGTGTTTCGTCAGCGAATTGAAAATTGAATAAGTACCTAAAATGTAGACGAGTAATTTTGCGAATAACAGTCAGTTATTCATTTATTGTACCTACTTATAAGTACAGAAGATATACTTAGATTACAAGTTTAGTCTCTGGTCAACTCTCTACATAAAAAAAGCATATTTCATGTAGTTAAGAATTATAGGGTGATGAACACTTTGGGGTGTGTTGCAATCAATTTATTAATTGAAACTACGTTTTATTTTAATTGTACATATACCCACCATACCTCCTTCTTTCCAATGCTGTTATATAATACGTACCTTTTCCTCTACTGCACATAACGTAACTTAGCTCACTAGCAAGATAGATACCTACTATAACTATAATCCCTAGTGATATTAATCCTGTTATCCCTTAAAAGGGACACACAATTTCAAGTGATTCCGGATTTAGACTGTTTGTAGGCATAACTAAGTTTCATAGAGATATTAATTTAAATACACAGATATTAAAAAAAGTCGGATATATTCTCGCTAACAAAAAACTGTGTCACTCGAGTCGCCCACCACGCTGTACGTACGAGTCGGCACGCACACATTCACACATTAGTTGAGCGCGAGTAATCGACTCTGTGTAAACGGCGACAGAGTCTAATTTCCCGCGGAATAGCCAACTAAGGTGTGCGTGAGAGGTGGCCGACTCCATAGACACAGTTTTTTGTTAGCGAGAATCTGTCCTCCGTAGTCTGTGTTTAAATAGCTAACTGAAATATGCATTATCGCATTAATTACATTTTATACCTCTAAATAGAATTTCAAATAAACAGTATAAATATTTTCCTACTTTTAATTTTATGTAAGTACAAGCCAATATACGCTCTAGATAGAAATGTTCACATCTGTTCCATGTACTGTCGGTTTTTTTGATTAATAAATTAGGTACTTACATTTATACCAAAACATCCATAATCTATAAAAACCACTATACAGGTTGTTGTTTTGGTCAGCGACGAGCGACTCAGGGTCGATAATACAATAGATACTGGTGCTAAAAAAAATATAAAAAAAATACTTTATTTTTTTTTAATAATAAAAATTAAAAAATTAAAGTTTTGAAAATCATGTAATAAGCTAAAGTGTAGACATAATACTCAACGGGAGTATGAGGGAGTAAAGGGGTGGGGCGATGGCGGCTTGTGTCTAGCTCTAGTCTGTGCACGTGCCTAGTAACCATACTTTGCGGTAATTTTATTTCAAATTGAATAAGGTATTTCTCAACATATTTACAGTATTTAATGGAATTAAGTCCATTTTTGGGGAATATATATTTTGTACTACCGCTCCTGGGTTGCTTGTCGCTGACCAAAACAACACCCTGTATAGGTAATAGCATAAGTATAGGTATCAATCGAAATATACCACGAAATTGATGTGTCCAATTTTATTATGATATCTCAAATTCATAAAGCCAGGGGCATTATGCAAGGAAGGTAATTAATTTCACGATTAATTACTCAAATTCGTTCATACCAGTAATATATTAGGTTTTGTTTGGACGGTATAGACGAGTGCAATCTTGTGCTCCAGATAAAAATAAATAAATTAATATTACCTCATTTATATCGATATATTTGAAAGAAATAAAAGATCGATATGGTGAGATGTCTAATAAGTAGGGTCATGTATCGTACCTATGGACGCTTTTACCTTTGGACGTTCATCATAATAAAAAAACTGACAGCATTAAAAATATAACATCGTACGATTTGGGTAGCGTTTTTAATAGTATGTAACACCAGTGAGTGGCGTGACCCAACCGGTGTTGTTTGTAGCGTGAGGTAGATTTGAAAATTTTTGTGTTAAAAAGTAAGTTTTACATGATTTTTCTGATTACTTTTACTTGAATAATGCATGCTTATATTTTACAAATTAATATCAGTAATTTATCTATAGCTAGTTCTATTTACAATACAACAAGTAAAGAAAAGAGTTTCTAACCTAAAAATCAATTTATTTAAGTTTTTTTTCAAAGTTGTATTGTTTGTACCTTGGGACAGGGCTTCGTTTGTACCTGTGGACGTAGGTACTTAAACTATTCGAAGCAGTTCTGCACCAAATTTAATAACTTTCACACCGAATTACGCAGTAAAATAGGTATTTTCTGAAGAAGAAGAAAAGCTTTTGTTTGAATATTTAGTAGGCCTAATTAATTAAAAAGCTCCTATATGAATACTAAAGATTATTTAAGAATATTTTATATTTTTAAATTAATGAACATAAAACTTAGAGTTTTATGTTCATTAATTTCACGCGTTACCTTAATAATAAGAGTTTACTTAAGATTATTACAAGACTGATTTCATAATAAAATGTTATGTTTTATTTTGTCCTAAGGTACAAACAAGGTTGTCCAAAGGTAGAAACGTGTAACGTACCATTGGACAAAACAGCCCACTTAAATGTTTGTTTCTAAAATCAAAAACTGGTAACATTCGAGCTACCACAAAAAATACAGTAATTCTAGACCATATAACGTATAACATAAAAGCTTTGCCATATAGATACCTTGATTATACACTGCGCGAAGTGGCTAGGAAGTTCAGGTATTCTGAAATGTCCATAGGTACAATACATGACCCTACGTTATTTGCGTACGTTATCTTATGATAAACGGAAAGTAGTTTCGGCTCTGCGGTTTCATCCGTGGTCCTGAGGATCTTATGTTTTCTCGGGAACAAATTTCATATAAGCAGCACCGGCCCTAGTTCTTGATCAGTGCAGAGCAAGACTGTATTTTGGTGCCCTTTGGTCCCTGTCAAAAGGCGCCATCTTTATTTTTTGAAATTGTTTTTTGTGTCTGGCATTTTGGCGCTCCCTGGCCGCCAGGCGCCTAGAGCGACCGCTCCTCTTGCTCTACCCCGGGGCGCTACATATAAGTTAATCCAGAACATATTCTATCTGTGTGCAAAATTTCATCCAAATTTGTTCTGCCATTGATGCGTTTGAGGCACAAATATCTAAACATTCAAACATCAAAAATTTCAAATTAATAATATTAGTGAGATAGCAAGGTGAGATGAGATGAAGGTCTGAATTACGGCTGTCCTCAGTCTATTCCTACTTATAAAATGATCCCCATTGATCACATTCTGATGAAACAGAACACTGATACTAAGCAGTAATCATCCGAAGCAATAAAAGGCACATCTATGACATCCATCAGTAGGTATCGTACTGCAAAGCGCCAGTAAAAGCAACATGTCAGCATTGAAGATTGGATAAGTACAATGACGTGTTATTTTTGCCTTCGATTGGTAGAGTTCTGGGTGTTTTCTCACGTTGTTGAACCGAAGTAGGTACAGCTGCCGGAATATGTCATGAATAATTAGGTCTGCATATTGAAAACATGCTTAGGCAAAAAACTTTGTTTAGGACCGTGCAGAAAAAGGTTTTTTTTCAGTCGGATTCTGTAAAGTCTACTGCATGAAATCACACTTCGTTTACAAGTGTGTTTTAATTTATGCCCTAGGTACTTTGTTTCCCGGTATTGGTGAATTGAGGTTAATTGGAAAATGTTTTGGAGCGTTATACTGAACTAACCAAAGTAAAAAAATCGGGGTGTGTAGAAGTCGAGGCTACTACTGCAAGTGCTCATAATTTCGTTAATTCGATCTCGCTATACTATTTATGTTTTCTGATTCCTCTGGATCGTTCACATACTATTTTATTTTGATCACATGGTTTGAGCTGATATTTAATCTTCTATGATGATAGAGAAGAGACGTAGCCTCATTGCAAAAGTGGATTTGGTCGGAAGCAAATCAGATAAAACTTGTTTTTAATTGTTCTTTGCCATTTTGATTTGTAATTGAAGCTGGAAATTTATTTAATATCGTTGTTTAACTGTTTTATTCAAATGTCAATCTATACTGACTGCTGATTGCTTGCTGTGTGCACCATAGTCAACACGGAATGCAGATCTCGGAACTCGGAACTCTAGAACTCTCTCTGCGGGATCGGCGCCTTAAGAGGACTCAATTCGTCATACTTTTCATACAAAACCTCTGTACTTATTATGGCGTTGTTAAACATTTTTCGTTAGATGTTTTGAACAAATTAGTATCTTGTGCACTATATCTAGCCGTGTATCTAGGCGTAATTTAAAAAGAGTGTCAAACAAATTCAGTCAAAGCCTCCGAAAAACAGCGTTTTTGCCTGAACTTTGGCCATATCTAATGTACCTATAAATTGTAAAAGTAAAGAAAACATTTAGATACCAGGCTTGCAAATGTATTGGAGATTCTAAATAACTAACTTTTTTTCCACAAACTGGTAAGATTTTTTCACAAGAAGAACAAGTTTCTCCTGGAACAAGTTTTATGAATGCGAAATCATGAATGATGACCTAGCGAAGCGGCCGCGAGTGATCAGCAGAATTTACCGACTGATAACCGACGGCTCTGATGCTGTCTCTCTTTTTTCGCAGTCAAACATTACGTTGGATGAAACAACAAGCTTTTAGACTATGCTTGCGTTGAAGTTGCGCCGGCCACAGAGGGCCACCTTAAGTACACTATTCTTTAAAATACACTTTCTTTGATCCAACATACACTTTCTGGATCGATCTTTACGATGGTATTCGTTATAAAGTTTTTCAACTTAAGTTACTCGAAATTACATTTTCTAGGAAGGGCCTAACCTGACGTATAGCAGTCATTTATTAAATTAATGGGTATGTAGAGCATTGTGGGGTTGTATTTAGAACTTAAGTTCTGTATTTGATTAATTTGGTCAATTGAGTATTGAATTATATTTAATCCTATTTTGATAGAGTTGCTTTAATTTATTTCATTGATTTTCTGTGTTTTTTATCTTATTAAGCACAGATTTTGCTAATAATATCGTAGTTCTTCTGTTAGATAGTTACTAAAATTCTATAATAATATTGGACTCAATCAAATTAAAATATCTTTAGTGGCCACATTTGGAAGCTACGTAAAGGACAGTGGAATTGCGGACGAGGCCAAACATTTTTTTACTCTCGGTTTGGCGCAGCAACACAGGAAACAAGGAAAATGGCTACTACATTTTTGCTTTCCTTTTAGTGATTAATAAGCATCTGCAGAATATTTCTAGTTCGTGAAATATTTAAAGAATGCTTATCTGCAGCCTGTGTTATTCTTTTATACTTTTCACTTTTATGATTTCTGTCTTATCCGCTATTTGGTGGCGTTTAGTGTAAAAATATCAATGTATCTTTTCATTTCAAATTCAAATTATAATGTAATGTGTATGTAATGTACATACTTATTAGCAATAAGTTTTATAAAATTAATAATCCAGCCACGTTATGATACTTCGCATTTTGTTTTTTTTATACCACTTAGGTGGCAAATAAGCATACGGCCCACCTGATGGTAAGCAGTTACCGTAGCCTATGGACGCTTGCAACACCAGGGGTATCACTCGCGCGTTGCCGACCCTGCAGAAATCTCCACACCCTTTTTGAAGAACCCAAAGAAGCATGAATAAAATGTTATCATAGAATAATTAATAGTACTAACGTATGTTATCACTATTTTTAATACATGTAGTTTGGCAAAGAATATGGTGCGCCCATATGCTACGCGAACTGAGCACGAGCCGAGAAACGAACGAAATTCGTTCGTTGTTCGCGTAGCGTGGACGAACTTGCGTAGATTGTGTACGTGAAACTACTTGTATATACAATTGTCAAGACTTTATATTTCACGAAGAAGACCGCATCTAAGTCCTGTCTTTTCCGTATATATAGGGTGACTGGTATAGTAAACGATACTTAGACACATGATTGTACTCATGATAACAAACAACATTCCCAAAGAAACAGTTTTTTTTTTTAATTTTCTTAAGACATGAGCCATGAGCTTAAGAGATAAGAATTGGTGATCATTGATTACCATAATATAACAGATTATCAACGCACACCATGCGTCGGTTTGCGTTTCTTTGATTCCATTCCTGCTGGTCTCCTATAGGAGACCACATTATTATCAGCATATAAAAAGGGTACTTAATTTATTAATAAGGTAAGTAGTATATGAAATGCATGTAAGTTTCACAAAATATAAGTTTTATGAATAAAAATGTACCATAATAGTACCATAATATGGTAGGTACGGTATTATACGGTAAGCAGGAAAAATCTCTTAAGAGTAAATAATAATAATAATAATCTTTATTGAAATAGAAGAAGTGTACAATAATAAATGGTTCCCTGGTATCTAAACTAGAATTAAAAATTCTGTATCTTAGATACCAGTCTTCCCTTACAGTGATACTTTGTTCTATATCTAAACAATGGTTCATATTATATAGACAAAAAAAAATAAGTATTAATAACTTTAGTAAAAAAAAAAAGTGTTTAGTGCAAAAGTTAGGTTACAATACCTAGGATAAACAAAAAAATATTAATAATTGAACTTTGGATATAAAATAATAATAATAATTGATGTTTGTAGCAATTTAAATAGTAAGTGCTTTGCACTTATTAATATCAGTTGCTGCCAATCAGTGCATCTAAATGTTTAGTGTGTCCTTGACTTAGCCAATCAGAGCGAACTTAGCCAAACAGAGCGCATTGTCGAAGGTGGGGAATAGGCGGAATAGATTTCAAGCAAATTTTTTGATGCTTGAGGTCAACGGTAGTCAAGCGGTATGAATACCCACCTAAATACCCAAACATCGTAGTTACGCAGCCCTTGTCAAGACAGGCAAAAAGGTTTTTTCGTAGCCGCCTTTTCCTTGGATTATTGTTCCGCATTTTATAAATAAGCACCATTTATGAAAGTCGTAATCCAACATTTGCATAAATGTTATGTTCAACATACATACATCGTATTAAGATAATCCGTCATCATTTAGACTTAAATCTGTGTAGGTAATGCCTTGAAGCATACATTAGTAGTCGGTAGGTATATCTACGTGTTTATGTATGTATAAATATACTACATACGTGTATTTTTTATTAGCTAGGTAATCTGCTTATGAGATTAAAGCGAAAGAGCCCTGGGTTTGTTTTAAAACTACGAAGTATTTAAATTTAGCTCAGCCATTCAGGTTCGGTCAGTCCACTTGAATCCAGTTGCAATGTTTTATTAGCGAATAACAACGTGGTTGATAGTCTACACACATCATAAACGGAAATTTTGTTTCTAGGGTTGTTGCAGATGCAGGTTTTTTTAACCGACTTTTTAAAAAAAGGAGGAGGTTCTCAATTCGGTTGTTTTTTTTAAATGTTTGTTACCTCATATACTCCGTCATTTAAAAACCGATTTGTAAAATTCTTTTTGTATCAGATCAGGATTTGATTACTTCTTAGTGTACTTTGAAGTCGGTTTAAGTTATTTGTAAAACAGTCCAATTATTTGTATCAGCGGATGCTGATATGCTGGTTTTACTGATAAAATACAGGTGTCCCAAGAAGAAGTGTCAATCGGTTCGGAAGTGCAGATGTAGAGCACTTTTAGAGGTATTCGAATTCCATGTAGGTATGCACCGCGATTTATTGTAGTTTACGAACTATGACATTTTTTCATGTTTTTTAATCAAACTCAGTCAGAGTTCTGTGATTTATTTTTCTAAGTCAGCTGAATACAAAATTACAAATATAAAATCTAGCAGATACATAAAGCGAATATCTCGAAGTGTAGGTATCTATCTATGGAAACATAAAATAAATTTAGGTATATGCATTCGCTAAGATCAGAATTCTACGAATAAAAAAAACTCGCATGGATCTCGACATGTCACTGATCAAAAATATCAACGCCAGATTTTGATTAAAATACATGAAAAATAGTCTCTCAAAACTACAAAAAAGTAAATGAAAACATAGCTTTACATTGAATTTGTATATTTTTTTTAGAATTAGCAAGTATGGAATTGTATGGAATTTACAACTTTCGAGATAATCGGCCCTGTATAATTTTTTTTTCATACGAACATGGCACTAATACTCACGAAAAATTTCGTACTACAATTTCTACATAAAAGTCCTATAGAAACTCTGTTTCCCCCGTTCCCTCCGAGGGGTTGAATTTTGGATATATTTAGTAAAAACCTCCCCCTTTAAAGGACCTACTTGCCAATAAGTTCGTAGGCCTTCTAAGTTCAAAAAAGAAATACTAAAATGAGTCAATGTATCTGGACATGGTTCTTTGAGGGAATACTGGAGAGCAGCGTGACAGGAAGTGACGTCACACCGGTATATGCTAGCCACGTTCAAGAAATATTTCAGAAGGGGTCAAGTGCAGCCATAAATATGAAATTAGAACATGAAACATGTAAATTTTGAGCATCACGTACGAACACATACGAATGAAGTACCTACTTTAGCACGTGGTGTCACTAGAAGACCTGAATTCTAAATTAAATGAGAAAAGGTTTGAGCCTGAAGCGAACAGATATAGTTTTATGTACCTACCTAATACACATCTAAGGCTACATAAGATACTTTTAGGTACACTGAAAAAAATTATCTACAAAACTAGTTATGTAAGTTCACGTTTTGTTGTCGGGAAACTAATTTTAGTTGTTAGGAAACTAACTTTAGTTACATTTAATCAATTCAATTAATTTATTGTGACATAATTACCAATACAGGTGTACACAAAGACAATACATGAAAATTATAAAATTAAATGGAGTAGGTATACAATTATATATAGGTATCCTGTGCAGGTATCTGATTATTATTATAACAACTAAAAACAATTTTTTTTTTATATGCATTCCAAATAATTTAGTAACGAACAAAAACTAGTTTTGTTACTGGTAAGTTTAGTTCGCAAGTCACTCTGTTTAGGTTATTGGTCGTCAAATTTTGTGAACTGTACTGTTGTATCTAGTAACATAAAGTGTAGTTCTTTTTGAGTTGAGATATAATTTTTAGATAGACTATCCATCAAAGTATCTTCAACAAAATCACATTAGTTCAAGTATACCCTTACAGGACATTACGTCACTTTATAAACAATTTATGTAGCTAAGATAATGCATATATTATGTATAGGACAGAGACCACGTATTGCCAAGAGCCACCCTCCAATGTAGCTGATTCCACCCTCGGGATACCAAAGAAGGTCTTGAGTTTTGTGCTAGGAAGTAAGATATACAGAAGAGTCATCTCTTTTTAAAGCATTAACGTCTTCGTAGGATTTTGTTCCTCCATTTTCTTTTCACTTAGATTATGTTTATTCTTACGTTCATTTCGCTACACACAGCCAGCTAAAAATAAAACCTGACCATCGTCTTACTCAACTATAATTGGTATGCGTTTAAAGTTTAACAGACAAGTATTGCGATGCGTACGGTATACCGCAGACAAGTCTTGCTCTGTGGTGAGTGCCCACCTGTTCAATCCCGCGCGTCCAGTCTGCGTGCCATTCTTCTAGTTTTGTATTTATATCTGCGTCGCTGTGCTTACAACACGTCCTACTTTAACCTCATTAATTTTTCATCTTTTCACGCGAATTGATACAAAGAAAGATGGAAGTGTGAGTAAAGTTTGCGCGTGGATGTACAGAGTACCTATTGGAGTAAATGGATCCATAATTAGGTAAAATAGATTTTTATTATCGTAATAGTTCCTGTTGGCTTCCACTCATTGTCAGTTCTTAGAAGCTCCATGTTCAAAAGAACTCATGCATATGATAAAAATGAGATTGATTTTTTTATCTTCTTTTATCTCGCAAGTAATTTCCATCGCTTTTGGCTTTTCCTTGCGATTAACTTCAAATGTCGGTGGGATGAATTATTAGATTCATGGAGGGCTTTGATAAAAAAATAGTTATTTTATGTGGGAGGAGAATGCAATGTGGGACCCGTTCTCATCCCTCAGGCATTATTAGGGAGTGCAGATACTGTTTGAAATTCCTTAGGGACCGGAGGGGTGTCGGTGAAATGAAAACTAGTCATGTGAAAATGCTTTCATTGCTTTTTACGCGTCGCTAGAGGCAATTTAGACGTTGTGGTGTTTTGAGGAGATCGATCCCCTCACCCTGGGGATCAGTAGGTGATCGTTGTGCCACGCTCTGTGGGATGCAAGAGCAATATATTTTGCTTCATTGAATTCTCAACAAATAAGTATCTACTTGATTGGTCATTTGCTAGGCCATCAATTGTTTTTTTATCGTTTGATGGGGGCTCATCGTAACACCTTAGGTGAGTGTGGTGCTAAAACGAATTCTGTTGCTTTTGCCCTTATATCGCCGTTGAATAATTTTCAGTCTCTAACATACAACCTACCCATAATAGGTACGTAAACTAAATAGTCTGAACATATTATTTGTACGTCGTATATTATTTACTCTATGGTAATGGTTCCCAACCAGTGGTCCGTGGGAGCCAAAATATGGTCTGCGAACGATTTCACGGGTGGATACATTACAGAAGAAATCCAGGGAGAACTGATACTGATCAAAATCATAGAAACTATAAGGACGCATTTGAATCTCATTCACTTGAGCCGTTTTGGTTTAAAAAAGCAATTTCTTATACCAAAATTCGAGAAATCGTCTTGTACTATCTTATGGTTTTCTCAACAACTTATTTATGTGAACACGAGATTCCTGTTTTGTTAGTAATTAAAAATAAGGCCAGGGACTCCTGGAGCACTCGAATTTATCACTCGTTCCAAATAAATTCGATCTCATACTTTTTCGAATGGAAATTCGAGTTCTAGCCCTCGAAACGCCTACTGTAGTCGGGACCGTTCGAAACGTAACTATTTCAACTTCGATCACATTGATTGAAAATTCATTTAAATTTATATTAATTGTATTAAAATAATTTCGTAAATGCATGTTACTATTGAGTTTTTGATTAAAGTTTATGTTCGCATTGATTCACTTTTTTATTGTTGAACATCGTGATCCCTGCTAATAACAAAGAAATCGAAATGGTCAAGAAAAGGTTGGGAACCACTGCTCTATGGTATTATCGAATGAAGCAGAATAGATTTGTGTTTGACCACAACCTCACCACGGTAAGTGATGATGTGGTTGAGGGTGGTAGCCAGCCAGGTGGGTACTATATTGCTTGCTCATATCTGACATCAATTTTAATAGCGTAAACACACACATAAATATAGGTAGGTAAGGTATGCATGATAAGGTAGTACTTATATCGAATAAAAGAAATTACTTTTCTCGTACACCCTTTTCCTAAAGTCGGATTATATTTGTGGAATCGTGGGCAACTACTAGGAAATAGTGTGACTATATACATATAAAAAGTACGTACTATGTTCTTACCGTTCATGGAGGAAAATCCCTTTAGAGTACTGAACAATAAAATTTCGCAACTATTCAGTGATTGGTCACTGATTTTGAACATGACCAATGGCCAATCAGACTGCATGTGTCCTTTATTTAGCCAATCGGAGCACATTGTCGGCGATGGGAAATTGGCGGAATATTAACGTCAGTGCGATTAGAATGTAAATATTATGTAGGTAATGAATCTAAGCTAAGCTTAAGTAAGGTAAGCGTAAGCTTTTGTTTTGAAAATATTATAGTAATTGCCGAGTTTATTGCCGGCTCTTCTCATCAAATGCAACCTTTTGAACCGGTATTAGAGTCAGACTTTTCATAAGTGCCTGCGAAGGTCTAGTTGAATAAAAGATTTTGAATTTGAATTCATTGCGCTTATTTGGGTTTATTGTTCGATGTTGCCGTTGCAACCAATATACAGGATTACTTTTCCAAAAGCCTCAAAGTGTATTGTACTCACCTTTATGAACCACTTTTACTATGAAACCAACTCTGAAATCTCGAAATAAAATACATTTTGATAGTGCAGCGTTGAATAGTATGAAAAGTTTTTATTTTCAGAGTTTCTTGTTTGGTAAAAATAGATTATTATGATGATTAAAACAAATTCCAAAAATTTGGTCACTTTTGTTTAACCCTGTATCATAATGTGTTACCATCGTTGCCATATTCAAAATGTCTAGACTGCAATGCCCTTTTATCCATACCAGCTCAATTACCGATGCGCTTATTATGACCTTTAATACAAAGGGCATATTTGTTGTCTTTTCACTACCACCAAAAATATGCCATTATCTAGGAACCAGAAATACAATTTCAGATTCCGCTTCAAAATAAACAATGGGTCGAAAAGACCCCTAAGCAATCATTAGGGTGAAAAAACTTTGGGGGAACCCAACGGCGTCGCGCGTGTACGAACAAGATGAGCAGCCAAAATTTTATTCCGTCCCTATCCCTTTTGATAAACAATACACTTAACCAAACATTCTTTATGTCGAAATTGTTTAAGGGTTGGAATATTTTTTTTTTATTTTTTTTACTGTCTATTTAGGCCTGTGTTTGACCGCAATCTCACCATGGTAAGTGATGATGCGGCCGAAGGTGGTAAGCACACGAAGCCTAGAAGGAACTGGCTCTCAAGTGCAGTTGTCGGAATACACCGAAAGGTGCTTGGCGACAGATTTTCAACTTGAGGGTGGTAGCCAGCCAGGCGGGTACTACAAAGTACCCTACCACCGTGCTATGGTTTCCTCACGATGTTTTCCTTCACCGAAAGCTCAAGCTCATTGTAGGATTCGAACCCGGGACCATCATCTCGGTATCCGACGTCACTACCACTGAGCTATCATCGCCTTAAAATTACACCTTACGCCTTAGTTATACATACCTATAACTATATGGATAAATGTTGCGTAGTTATAAATGTCATCCGTGCTAAACGTGCTCCGAAAAAAATGGCTAAGATACTACAGACTAGAATCTTCGTAGTATTTTTTGGTTTTAGCCAAACATCATGATATTGACATCAGCCAAGAAAGGAACTAGCTCTCATGAGCTAAAAACGCAGTTAAAGCAATATTGCTAAAGCAATTAATATAGCAGATGCTCACAACCACAGATATTATAGATCTTACACCCTTATAAGTAAATACCTGTAAATAACATTATTATAGCTTTCGCTTTCATCGGTGTTTCAATAGTGATTCAGTCAGAACCAGTCTTGTTAATCATTTCATTAAAATCTGTTAACGTATATAGGTACGATGTTTTAGAAAAACAAAATCTATCTAAGGTTTATTTACCTGTCAAGTAAAAAAACAATGTTTTCATTTATTAAACAAAGTGGCTTTTTAGACCTTTGATTTTGTAGCATTTCTTTTCACTAAAGTGTAAGATACTGAGATTATTTCATGGCTATTTTTAGTGATTATATTGGAAAGCTGCTCGAAGGGTTAAATTGTGACTTTGAATTTCATGGCGCTAAGAATCCACTGAAACAAATATTATGCTTCAAACGAAATTGTAAGATCAAAGTCCTTAAAAACTATTTTGATAGTAGAATAGGTATTTGAATATAAACCCTATTTAAATATTCGTAGTCACCCCTCACTGAACAAGTGCCCATTAGAGAGGACACACATGGTATTTCAATATCAAAAATTATCCTTTATGTGCAGGCTGATATATTATTCAGACATGAGCACCCCCTCAATTATAACATCTGATGGGCTTAGGGTTGGGTGCGCCCAGATATGGTTGCATAAATTTAGTCAATTTGACACGTCGCTAGAGTATTAAAGGAAATTGTTATTGCAATGTTGTTTCAAGCTAAAATAACCTTTCTTATTGTTAGCTTTTCATTCTCATTTTGAGTAAAAACAAAATGCCACTCAAAGTTCGTTTTCTTTATTATTGCTACGATAAAATCTAGTTAGTGAGGAAATTCAATGTAAGAAACCAGTTTCAAAGTGTTCGTCTAGCAGAAATTTTAAAATGTTGATTAAATTATTCAATTAAGTAAAGAAAAATAGAAGCGCAAAAGAGATAAACGAACATAGATATAAATACATGATATTTATATACTAATTTCCATTAGAATGGTAAAAGCTGAATAAGGAAAATTCACCATAGATATTGGTGCCGATTCTGTTGTAAATCGCACTAAACTAATTTTAGTCACATCTCATCTCTTTCTTACGAACATTATTGAAAAAGGATAGAACATATTTTAAGTTATCAAATTAATCTTTGTCGTCTTATTTTGCGTGTATTTAGGCGTAACCGCGATAGATGGCGACTAAATTTATATTGAAAACAAGCATTGGACTAAATAATCCTTTTCTTACGTTTTTTGTTAGAAAGAGATATAGTGACATTAAAATTAGTTTAGTTGTGAACAACAGAATCAGGGCCATTGTCCATTATTCTATATACCTATCGATAGATGGCGACTAAATTTATATTGAAAACAAGCATTGGACTAAATGTAAGAAATTTAGTCCTGTCAAGGACTAAATTTCTTACATCCTTTTCTTATGTTTTTTGTTAGAAAGAGATATAGTGACATTAAAATTAGTTTAGTTGTGAACAACAGAATCAGGGCCATTGTCCATTATTCTATATACCTATCTACTTAAACATTGATTACAGGTACTTAGGGTAAAAGTTCGTGTTTTTTTTTTAAATATAGGTTGTTGGGACGATGTATGAAATAAATAACAATCTGAATAAGTGCTTATAGATACATTCCACGGCAGAACACATATAAATACTAGAGGGCCAAGAGAGCTAAGAAGTTTGTTTTCCAGCACACCGCCCTAAATGTTCAAAGTTAAAATTACACCTGAAGGTAAAACATAGGTATTGTTTATACAGCGTAAATGGGAATGAGAATACTTTAATTTGATTGTTCAATTATTTTAGAGAACAATCTAAATACTTAGTTCCAGGGTTTGTATTACAGCAACGTAAGTGATTGGGACTGTTAACGAAATTACAGACATAAATTAGAAAATAAATTACTTTTTACTTATCTATGTATATAGGACAATCTGTAGAATAGAGTTTGGGTCTGAACCATAAATATCGTGGCTGTAGAGTACAGTGTGTGAGATAGGGTGGTAGGTATACAAAAGAACAATGTTACCCGTGCGTAACTACCTATTACACTTGTCATTGTGACTGGCTATTTCTAGTTTCCTGATATAAGAAACAATTCCTATTATTATAGTTCCTGTATCGGGGTTATTATATTTATTATGCACTACTGTTGTGATTGTGTAAACTTGAGTGCTTTTTTTTATTGTGTATAGTAGGCATGTGTTTGACCACAATCTGAGCATGGTATAAGTGATGATGTGGCCGATGGTGGTAAGCACACAAAGGAACTAGCTCTCAAGAGCAGCTGTCGGAACACACCGATAGGTACATGGTGACAGATATTTCAACTTGAGGGTGGTAGTCAGCCAGGTGGGTACTACAAAGCACCTACCACCTTGCTATGGTTTCCTCACGATGTTATCCGTCACCGAAAGCTCAAGCTCATTACCTATAGGATTCGAACCCGGGACCTTCGTCGCGCCATCCGACGTCACTACCACTGAGCTATCATCGCCTTACAACGTGTTGGATTATTTAAAAACATTTTTTTTGTGTGAAATAGGCCTACTAAAAAACGTCATCTGTTCTGTATAGAATTGATGCTGCTCCAAATTAATATAAAATATCTTTATATCAACATAGAACACGTGGAGCATCACAATCCCTTCTATGTATATTAATGAGCAATAGGGTTGAGAAACCATGAACGTGCCATATTAAACAATTCCTGGTTCGTTTTGCCGCAGTGGAGTGCCTAAAT
Source organism: Polyploca ridens (assembly GCA_951394255.1). NCBI lineage: Eukaryota > Metazoa > Arthropoda > Insecta > Lepidoptera > Drepanidae > Polyploca > Polyploca ridens. The sequence continues at coordinate 5,449,971 of OX596251.1, read as the reverse complement.
AACATCCCCCATAATCGTCGTAATTGCGCAACCAAGCAGTCCAGTCGCCCTCGCTCGCTCGAAATATAACTATTACGCTTTTATTAAGCTCACGAACCCGCCAAAGGGATACTCATAATTTAATTACGAACCCCAAAATAACTTATTTGAAGTTGGCAGGAATTGCTTTGGTGGTTTAATCGAAGTGATGGTTTGCATAAGGAGTCAAAAGTTTTCGTAGAACTCGAGCGTTAAATTTTGCAAAGCATAACGTTTTATAGGCACATATATACATATGATCACTTATCTAACAGGTGGTAGGTACCTACTTATCATACGCATAGGTGTAGGTACACTTTAACAGTCTTTGTTTTTTTTTTAATGATCTGTTTTATTGTCTATAATATACGTATAGAAAAGGAAAAAACTGATTGAAAGAAATATCAATGCACAGCACAATCAGCAAGGTCTAGAAACTTCGGTTTAAAGCACATCAGTTTCTGATATTATAGCTTTAGAATCCACTGTGGAAGGGATCGAGGATGAAACTGCGGAGAAAGCTAGTACTACATAGATAGATAGGTAGATGTGCCAGTTATTTAACGCTAAATATTCGAGTATCCCGATTTCGTTAGAACACCTCAAACACCTGCATAATTTTAACTTTGAGTAAAGTTTCGCTTCGCAGCATCGGTTTGAAATACGTGTTGCCACTGCCACCTTTCTCATTTCATTTATTTTATATTCCCCCTGGTTCAGCGGAAAATACCATAAAATTAACAATCTTTTACATTTTTACCCTAAAAAAAGATTAAGTTAAAAATAAATTTAATTAAAAATTGGAGCACCTATCTTATAAATCTTATGGGGTGATTTGAAATGTTGAAAGCATTTGGGGTGGAAGTTCTCCTTCTAGAAAATGTAAATAGCAAGTAAAGTAAAGAGTTTCGCAGTTTGGTCCCATAACAAAACTACTTCCCAAGTGCAAGTGCTGCCAACGATCCAGGTGTGTTCCTGGATCGTTGGCACGCTGTGAGTTCATATATAGATAGACTAGCAAAAATGCGTTTCTTAGATTCAGTTGTAGGTATCTAAAGAAAATTATATATATTTAGTTAGGAAAAAATATATATGACCGTTGACAATATTTCCTAAATTCCAGCGGGCTCCAAAACACGTTTTTTTTTATTATAAAAAAAACGAAACGGCCAAGTCACATATATTGAACTAGCTTTATAGCCCGCGACTTCGTCCGCGGTCATTGTAACAATATAGCGCTTTGTTCATGGCTATTGTCCGCCACTACGTGTGATATTGACAAAAGTTCAGGTAGATTAAGAGCTCATATGCGAGGATGCCACATAAAACTGAAACAGTCCTGCCGCAAATCAACTCTAGCAAATTTCAGAGTTTTTCCCTGTGACTACAAACCTTAATTAGAAACTGTTATCTTTTAAATTCAAACGGAAGATGATTTGGGATCAATGGTATACGCGGCAAGAAGACTGTTTCTCCTCTGGCAGAACCAGTAAATATTTTGGCCTCAATAACATTGCGGCGGAGAGCTGTTACTTGTAGTCTAGTTCCACAGCACAATTTTGGAGGCCTTATCTCTCTTTCTCTCATGTCTGAGGATCGTGGTCAACATCGGGTTTGCTTCTAGATCTACCTCCACTGGTTTCTGTCTTCTGGTTTCTGTAAAACTTGGAGGACGATGAGTCTTTTACTTGATCGGACCATCTTGTTGGTGAACGACCACGTAGTCGTTTTCCTTCCGTGTTTCCAACTATGATCAGATTTCCAAACTTTCATCGCCTTTGCGCACCATGTGGCCGAAATACGAAAAAATACGTTGGTGGCATATTGTGGACAATCGTGTTTTAATTTGGAGCTGCGATAGGATTGACGCATAGTTGCGTTTAGCGGTCCAAGGTATTTCCAACATCCGTCTCCAGCACCACATCTCGAATGTATCAATCCTTTTTCTTTCTCGGGCCAGTATAGTCCACACTTCCACTCCATACATGAAAATGAGGAATACCAATGCTTGTATTAACCGGATCGTTGTTTTAATACCGATTCCTCTCTTTTTCCTGATGTTGTTTAGGCGAGTCATTTCAATACGCCAATACCATAAGCCGAAATTCTTATACTAAATTTAATCCCCCTTTTCACTCCTTAAGGGTTCAAATTCCAACAACACCGATATTCGTTGCGTTAGTTTATAACCATAAGCTTAAATAATAAATTTAGTGTACTTCCATACACAAATTCATCCCCTTTTTACCCTTTCGGGATCGGAATTATCAAAAACGTTGAGGCACATATAAATTAATTTTCAATCGTCAACCTAAACACAAAATTTTAAGGTCCTAATTTCGAAACTGATGGACTTTCATATAAACTTGCATCCCCTATTTTACCCCCTTAAGGATGGAATATCCAAAAATCCTTAGTGGTTGCCTACACTGTTTAATAATATATTATGTGACGTTTACTTTGAAACTGAATGACTTGCATACATCCCATACCTTTTCACCCTGTCGGTGGTGGAATTGTTAAAAAAGCTGAAATATGTATAAATTAATTTTCAATCGTTAGCCTAAATACAAAATTTGAAGATCCTAACTTCAAAACTGACGAACTTTCATACAAACTTTCATCCCCTATTTTACCCCCTAGGAGTGGAATTTCCAAAAATCCTTCCTTACTGAATACCTACACTGTATAATATTAAATTTAGTGAAGTTTACTTTGAAATTGAAGGACTTGCATACACAACTTCATCCCCCTATACCTCCCTTCAGTGGTGGAATAATCACAAACGCTGAGATAACTATACATTAATTTTCAATCGTCAGCCTAAACACAAAATTTGAAGATGCTAACTTCAAAACTGACGGACTTGCATACAAACTTTCATCCCTTATTTTACCCTGTTAGGGGAGGAATTTCCAAAAATCCTTCCTTAGTGGATGCCTCCACCGTAGAATAATACATTTAGTGAAGTTTACTTTGAAATTGAAGGACTTGCATACACAACTTCATCCCCCTTTTCCTCCCTTCGGTGGTGGAATTATTACAAACGCTGAGATAACTGACATCTATACATTAATTTTCAATCGTCAGCCTAAACACAAAATTTGAAGATCCTAACTTCAAAACTGACATACTTGCATACAAACTTTCATCCCTTATTTTACCCTGTTAGGGGTGGAATTTTCAAAAATCCTTCCTTAGTGGATGCCTACACCGTATAATAATACATTTAGTGAAGTTTACTTTGAAATTGAAGGACTTGCATACACAACTTAACCCCCCTTTTCCTCCCTTCGGTGGTGGAATTATTACAAACACTGAGATAACTATACATTAATTTTCAATCCTCAGCCTAAACACAAAATTTGAAGATCCTAACTTCAAAACTGACATACTTGCATACAAACTTTCATCCCTTATTTTACCCTGTTAGGAGTGGAATTTCCAAAAATCCTTCTTTAGTGGATGCCTACACCGTATAATAATACATTTAGTGAAGTTTACTTTGAAATTGAAGGACTTGCATATACATCTTCATCCTCCTTTTCCTCCCTTCGGTGGTGAAATTATTACAAACACTGAGATAACTATACATTAATTTTCAATCCTCAGCCTAAACACAAAATTTGAAGATCCTAACTTCAAAACTGACATACTTGCATACAAACTTTCATCCCTTATTTTACCCTGTTAGGAGTGGAATTTCCAAAAATCCTTCTTTAGTGGATGCCTACACCGTATAATAATACATTTAGTGAAGTTTACTTTGAAATTGAAGGACTTGCATATACATCTTCATCCTCCTTTTCCTCCCTTCGGTGGTGAAATTATTACAAACGCTGAGATAACTATGCACAAAATTTGAAGATCCTAGCTTCAAAACTGACGGACTTGCATACAAACTGTCATCCCCTATTTTACCCACTTAAGGGTGGAATTTCCAAAAATCCTTCCTTAGTGGATGCCTCCACTGTATAAGGTATCTTTGTGCAAAATTTGAAATCTCTAGGGCCAGCGGTTTGGGCTGTGCGTTGATATATCAACAATCAGTTTATCATTTTATATATTAAGATAAGGTGTAGAGTTTGTGAAGTTAGGGCTAAGAGTTATAACCTTGGTTATACATGAGACCCGATAACTTTTTGACAGTGCGAGCCATATTATGGTCTCGTCTTGGCAACATTTTACATGAAAATGTTTTTAGTGGGATTATATTATCTATATTAATTTATTCTTAAAAGTTAAATAGCAGCACCGCATTGATAAAAAAACCAATTGTAGTATTTCGTAGATGCCTAAGTAGTTCGAATCAACGAATAAACAAAAACGCTTATTACCATATTATATGCGAGAACTCTAGGTAAAGGGAATGTTATTAGGGATAATAGGAGTCCGGCGAGACCCTTTGGCTGGGGTAGACAATAACCGTTTTCTCTTCAATATTGCGCCTTTCTATTTATGTATAGTTGTACCTACCCCCGCCCCCCCCCTACTACGCACTCGACGCAGATTTAATTTTAAATTACAGTTCAACTGGCAACACCCTCATTAAAAAACCTTAAAATCGTTATCCTAACAAAAACAAAGCATCTTATTTTTTTAGTAGGGCCCTGATTCTGTTGTTCACAAGTAAACTAATTTTAATCTCACTATGTCTCTTTCTAACAAAGAACATAAGAAAAGGATGTAAGAAATTTAGTCCTGTCAAATTAGTCCAATGCTTGGTTACAATATAAATTTTGTCGCCATCTATCGTGGTTACGCCTAAATACACGCAAAATAAGACGGCAAAGATTAATTTTACAACTTAAACTATGTTCTATCCTTTTTCAATAATGTTCGTAAGAAATAGATGAGATGTGACTAGTGTAGTGCGATTTACAACAGAATCGGCACCACTGTTGTTGTTGTTGTTGTACGGCAAGGCGGCCTAGACAGATTTTTTATTAAAAATTTATGAACTGAAAGAAATTATTTTTCTCAGTCACTGTACCTAAAGAATATTTAAAGTGTTCACTTGGCTTTGTGCGTTCATACCTTTATATTATAAGAATAAATAATAATGCAAATTGAGGCTTTCTTCATTGATTTTTATCAGGCGAGTTATTTTATTGTAAAAGCAAATATGATTGATATGTAAATATATGTTTAGTAACACTCTTTTACTATGACAAGAGTTCCACAGATTTTTCATCATCTGAAAAAACGACGTAAATATCGCCTTCCACTTAAGAGTGCGTACCAAGCCAGAAAAATATGGCAATATCAGATGAAACAAACTTATGTCTAATCTTCGCGTGCAAATGAGATGGAGATAGCGTGTTCCGCGGAACAAAAATGAACTAAGCGCTTTTTATCTAAATAACTCGTAAAGTATAGAATATTTTAAAAAATTGTTAGTAGCAGCCCTAGGTCATATATTAGTGATATTATTTATCGAATTTTTGTCTTAATTAGATACACCATGAACGAATAAAACCGAAAATTCATTATTATTAGAGGTAGCTTTGTGATTTTTTTCTATCGAGGAAATTTCATTCCATTATGTTTTTGCTCAGGCAGAACCCTCGCGTATATAATGAAAATACCCATGTAAAAATATTTTTTCATTTAAATACTATTTACTTGGTTAAATTTCAATTCTAAGATTGTTATTTTGCTTTATACGCAGTCTTAAATAACTTTTGTTAGTTTACTTGAGTTTATGAGATAAACTTTCTTCTATAACCGTAGGGTTAAGGTCACATACTGATGTAACATTTTGTTACATTTATGGTTATTAGATGCCTACTACGAAAAGGGTAACGATTTTTAGAGACAATAAATTCACGCTTCACTGAAAAATAAATGTTGCGTCGCCGGCGGATCACTCATCGAGCTCAAGTCTCTGAAGAAATCATATTCCCTTTTTTTTTTCTTAGTATAAATACTCTGTAGTAGACATATTTGAAGGGCTCTACTTTTTAATAGACTGTTATATTATTTAACAGCTTAACGACGTCTTTGCTTTACTTTTGTTAATGGAATTATTAAGTCAGATTCATGTAAATTGTTTACAAGGTTTTGTTTTAGGTACTTAGATTACTTTCTTACTATGTATCTACCTCGGCACGTGTTTGATTACAATATTACCATGCTTATCCTCTGTACTCGCCTGACCTTTTTTTTTATTAGCGTGGGGAAATCCTCATAGGATACCCGACCGCCCTGGGGGGGAGCGGCCAGGTTATTCAGGACTTTTACCGGCTAAAAACCCACGCTGGTCGCCACCTGCGCTATAGAGAGTATTCGCCTGACCTAGCTCTAACCGATTACCATTTTTTCCGTAATTGGGAAAAATTTCTGCAAAGAAAAATAATGTTGTCAGGAGTTAAATGCCTTCAAAGACTTTGTAGCAGATCCCCAGAGTCCTGTCGCAAAGGCATAAATGATCTTTCTCTCGATGAGGGCAAATACTTCGGTTCAATATATTCTTTTAGAATAGGCGTTTTTATTTTCAATATAAAACGACAACTTTATAGTTTTACTCCTATATAACACTGAAATAAATTTCTTGACAGCCTCTAAATATTCCAAATAAAATGCTTGGAAATGTGAATTTTCTTTATTATAGTACCTACTGTAGAAATTTCACATTTCCATGCGTTTTTTTCCTAGATGATGTAAACATTCTGCGGAAAAATTGGTATGTCGACGTACCTATAGCTTGAAACAACGAGATGACATTGCGTAGGTACCTACTTAGATAGTGTGGATGCGACCACAATTTGCATGCAAAGTGGATGATCGGCCATTCTTTTTTATAGAAAACAATATCAAGAATGGTGACCATATTTACATTTACCAATTTTATAAAAGTTGTTTGTCGTATCGAATGGGAAGCTTGAAAAAAGTGAAACTAAATGTTTTCGAAATAAAACTTCTTTAGGTGCGATGGACGAAAAATCTCAAGGTCAAACGTGTAACTTGTCCGTGTGAGGTTATATGCCACCAACAGACCTTCATAAAAAAAACGTGGTTGCAAGGTAACAGTGTAACGTTTTATATGTAACGGGCGCTATAAACATTTCTAGATGATGAAGAAGAGGAAGACATCTAGCAACGCTATATTTTCACTTTTGTGAAACCTACTGAGTTGTTAGTTCTTATGTCATGGGACTGATAAGCAGGCAGATGGTGGCCACAATAGTCTTGGGACATTAGTCACAGAGCAAGGAGTTCGGCGCGCCTACATAGAGACGAGAACAATAACAATCCTCGAGTCCCGTGAATTGTGAAAACCGCATAACCGCCGTCGTCTAATATCGACTCTACCAAAGCACTATGTGTCAACAGTACCTACTAAATGATATAAAATACATAATGATCATATATTATGTAGAATTTTCTACTACCATAGAATTATAAGACAATACATTATATGCCATCTGTTCGCCCACAGACACGCTTGAATATTATGGTATCTGTTGAGCAAGGTCTCTGTGAGGGGGGTGAGTTTTTTTTCAATGCTTGTGATATAATAAAGAGGATTGCCAACAATTACTAAGCCTAGATGACTTTTCATATTATAATAGGTATACAGAGAGAATACTTTTCGAAACCTGTTGTTTGTTATGCCTGCCTGTGGTTATGCTCAACCAACCAACTCTGAAATTATGAAAAGATGCCATTTAAAAGTATTCGCGCAGCAACTACCTTATTTTACCACCGGATTTTATTTTTATATGTTTTAGAATACTACAGTTTAAAATGCCGGCGAATCTTCAGTGTATATATGAGAAGAGAAATAACAAAGGTGCATGAAGCTGCGAACTTGTACAAAAAAATAACGAGAAAGTAAAAATATGTTTTACTAGGCAGCGAGAAAATAATATATTATATTATTATTTCACCATGAAAATCCTGAAAATAATACACAAGTCGGTAGCAGAAAGGTGTCTTAGCAAAGTTTTCATGTGTAATGGAGTATGGAAGAAATATTATTATAATTCCTATTGAAAGAAGTTGTCGAAGCGATACTAGGGAGATTTATTTGTTATGTGAATTGCAACAAAAGCGATCTTTACGAAAAGAATTGAGGTCACAACATTTTTTGTTAAGTTTCCACTTCGCTGTACGCGTAATGTTCGCGCCCATCCATGTATCTTGTCAACATTAAGTTTCTGTTGTATCTATTGATATAACTTACTACCTAAGTAGAAGTAGAGCAATACGGTTACATAAATCTTCTTTTTAGGCCACATAAAATACGACTCAAATGTATATTTTCCTTTGACTAATACAAGTATAAAAAATTACATCTAGTCTTCATTACATCTTCAGTTTTGTAAAGGTAGAGGTCATCCTCTCGATAACCGACTACATGTAATATACAGTCAGGGAATGAACAGGTTTGTCACCTTAGAGTTGGTTTTCGCTTGCACCAGATTGCAAGAATTCAATGATACCAACATATTACCAGTGAGGTTCCTAACAGGAAGAAACAGTGCTGCTAACATTTACATAAATGTGACGTTTGCTATCGAATAAGGTTTTGCTTGTTTTTACATCACGTCAAACACAATTTATGGCTTTTGCGGAATAAAATATAAGTTGTATTACTTTTTTCAATGATGACATTGCCCACATTGCCCTATTTTCAATTTCAATTTGACATAAATAACAATAGCACGTTAAACCAACAAGAAGGTTTTTGTTTATCAAAACATAAAATTAAAAAACTTGTTGACAAGATGTTTATCAAACAACAATTTTGATCGAATTTGAATTTGTCGAACAACTTTGATCTGAATAATTTTGAACTTTGATAACGAACAGTTAAGTCATTATTTTCTCTAATTCAGTGTATTTTGTCTATTCAGTTGCTCGTGATAAGTTGAATTAATCAAGTTGAAAACTGACGAACCTTTTCATTCTGCCACTGTATAGGTACCACCTACCTATATGCTAGACAGTGTTTACCTAATATTGTTCGTGTTACAAGAGCCGTATCCTCGTCTCGTCTCGCGATATTCTACAGTCTCTACGAAGCTTTTGTATTTTGAACAAGAAAATCAGGTGCCAAGTTACCTAGATAAGCATAATTTGAATAAAATTTGGCAGGCACTTGGCTACCGGCCGGATGCAATACCGAAAGTACCAAGAAAAGAAAACAAAACTTAACAAAGTTCATTATAATAAGTTCCTACTATATTTTACCAAAAGATCGCAACTTGACTATGACGTATCAATATTTCAAACTCTTCATGAAATTAAGGAATGAGACGATATACCCTAATCAGTTGACATGCAATTCCTGGAATTCAATTTTTTCACGTGTACTTAAGTAGTTATAGGACGCGCGTCTCATCTGCGAGCCAAACGTTAATATTCTGTCTAAAATATCTATCTAATAATAAATGTATGTAAAATGGGTTGTATGCACCACGTACGGGCAAAATAGCTATCTGAGTTCATTACAATCTTCTTTGTGGGTGTGAAATTAGTAGTTTAAATCCCGTGTCTCCTACATTTCCCGTTGTCAAACTACCTACCCAAAAAGGCCACTCGAGTTAATTTGAGACCCGCATCAATCTGTCAAACACTTAACTATATTTTTTTACGAGACGTTTACTATGTATTGCTATAGATATTACCTACTTTTGCTATTTACTCTATAAAATATTATCTTATACTTTTTTATTCTGAATATCTGGTAGTAAATTGTAGTATCAGTAGTCACAGTAGGTAGGCGACTTGTTTTCCGCTAGTTCGTCAAGGTCCCAAGAGAGTCCTGCCGTTCCCGTCCAACACTCTAGCTTCTAAAGTGAGTACATTTTCCGACAGTTAGGCCTACGATCTAAATGTAAATCAAGAATGTGTATGTATAGCAAACGAACCGAATAAAACTGGCTACGTTTTATATTTTACATACATTATATAATCTCTAATTCGGTAGGATATCACCTATGTTCGGCAATGAGGAGTTTTCTTATGATATCCTCTAATCTCTATGCTCAAAATACTTGTCAAATCGGTTCAAATTGGTTCGTATCAGTTCGTATTATCAACAGTTTGTCATGTATTTTCGACATGGAGGAATACTTAAAAGGTAAATTACTTATAATACCTCCATCATAAGTAATTTACCTTTTAAGTTTTAAAGGTAAATTTAATACTCCTTAACATATTAGACCGAGATCCCAGGGCCGCCAGGCATTACTTATTTTCTGACGGACATAATGTAAAGAATTGAGTAGTGTTGGTACGTACTTCAAACGCATGAATTGAATACCTACTTACTATAATAGTCTCTTGTCGGCCAATTTACAGTAGCAGGCATGAAAGGGATGTTATGCATATTACGTACTTTTAAGTCTAAGATGGAGCACGCTTACCCAGAAGAACCCTAATAACCCTGGCCTTGAAAGTCCCTAGATTGTAAGTCAGGAAACAGACGCCGGAAGCAAGTTCCACTCCCTTGCTGTCCTCATTATAAATGAGGATGCAAAACACTGTCCGTATTTTCGGTATGTCAAAAAAGTACGCGTGAAAAGCTAGTCGGCTGGGGCACATGCCCCGGCGACAGTTTCAGGAGGCGAAAAACTTGTTTCACAAAGCGCCTAGCATCCAGCGCACGTTGTTCAATCAATATTAGTTTGATTTTATGATGTCTTTCTTTTGTAACATAAAACATTAAAATAAAAAATAAAAAAAATTGTATCGTTAATTATTTACAAAATTAATAAATTATTTAAAATTCAAATTCCCGCCATCAGATTGCGCCAACAATCGGCTCTGCTGCGCTGCAGATCCTCGCAGCCATGCAGCCCTTCTTAAGTACAACAAATAATTTTAATAAAAAACGATTCACTTTTTTTTACTGCTCGGAGATGAAAAAATAAAAACAACTTAAGTACGCCATAGACGCTACGGTGTACCATACAGGTCTACCTGCGCAGGTCGATAGCGTGTATGGGGACAGTCCGGTATACCGGAGCGCTCTTCAGTTCATTTTGCTATGGCATCAAGTGAAGACTCTCTAGTATATAGTGTATTATCTATGGTGAAGACGACGACGACGCACTGGCTTTGATAGGCGTTGCGTTAATTTTGAAAAATGATTCAAAAACAGTAAAAAAAAAAGCGAACAAAGTGGTGTAAACATTGGCTTCTGAAAAGATCTCAAAATTTCTGGAATGGGCTACAAAGTTCCAAAATGTGTAAAACGGTTATAATTGATCTGGAATGTTCTAGAAAGTTCTAGAAATAATATGTAAATAAAACATGAATTTTTCATTTACTAAACATTTTCTTAAAATTATTTTAATTAGTTTACTCTATTAGATATACTCTATATACACCGCATGTTTAATGGCCGATTAAGTCTCTCAATATCGAAAATAGAAATCTATAATATCTATGTTAAATATGTATCCTTAATATATTTTTTATACCATTAAACATGCGATGTATTTTAACCCGAGCAACGCCGCTAGTAGTTTCGCTGCTAGTTATAAATAACATATTAGGTAAATAGTTAGATATTATTTAGTACGTCGTGAAGAACCACTTTGAACAGATACTAGAAAACAACTAACGCGACCTGCGCAGGTGACCTGAGTACAAGTCCCAAGATCTTTTTTCGAAAAAAGATGCACTTCCAAAAATTTATAATAAAAATATCTATGACCTCTTTTGAAAGTTTTTTTTTCAAATACTTTTTTTAGAAGAAAACATTATTTTATATATATATATCAAACGTTGGAGTGGGGGACATCATCCAGTTTCTGCCCCGGGTTGAGAAAATCGTGGATTCATCATCATCATCACCGTCTCGAAGGCTCTAACTACAGTATGTAGATGTAATTTTCGTTATTTTTGACTAATTACATTTATTGTGCTTTAAAAAATTTTGCTCCCACCCAAGGCATAAAGAACTATGAACTATATATATTCCAAATTATATATTCTTCTTGAACAAAAATCAATCACTAGAACAAAAATAGTTGAAAAAGTGTCCAGCGGCAGCAGTAAATAACAGTTCCAAATACCTCAAAATATAATTTCTGTCTACGTATAATATATTGTTTTTTGTTTTTCAAAAAAAAAAACATTTTATTTGGTTGCGACGATAATGAAATCTGTTTGTCCGTTTCAAAATTTGCAAACCATTTTCCAACCACTTGCTGCCGTCGCGTCCGATTGAGCTGTTTGGCTTAAAATCTTAAGTAAGTATGGGGGCAACGCAATAAAAAAATTGTGTCTCCACCACAGGTCTCCACACACTTTTTTTAAAATAAAAATACCGTTTATAGTAGTGATGTGAAAAGTGACGGTAGTTACTCATGTCTGTGGTAGTTACATTATATGCTCTCTATATGTACTCAGCGCACTTCACTCCGTAAACAACGGCTAACTTCATTTCATACCCTGTTGCTACGGTAGCCTCACCAATTTATCGCCTTTTAGAGGAAACTTTTGGATGTATGGAGATTGTTCTCCTTACCTCCACACTCCATAGTTGTATCGATTGGCTGGCTTTCTGACAGTTGCATTGTCAGTCAGTTTGACTGACTGTCATTTTCGTGCTCAAAGAGAACATTTCGTGCTGAACTCGGAACACAAAGTGTCAGATTATTGTTGTTATTGTGAATGTGACTGAATCACAAACTACCTGAACAAAAGTATTTTTAGGGTAAGCTTTAGAGCTATGTAGATTTGTACTGGTTTAGATTCCTTAGGAACACAGGATATGCATACTTGTCGATCTAAAAGACTTATAACCTATCTAATAACCGTAGTTTAATTAGTGATTACTTCTGCCTCGTGTCTCGGCTACCTTTCGTTAATATACTATAAGTACTAGCTGTACCTAATTAGTAGTTACCAGTTTTTAAGGTGAAACGGGTCGAACGATGCACACACAGTATTCACTCTGTCCAGTCCTCGCAGTAGTTATGTCAAAGAATGGGCATCTTTTTTTTGCCTCTTTCTTTAACCACAGATTATGTAGAGATACTACATGAAATGGATGATACACACTATATCTTCTTTTTTATGACAATTGGCACGCCATCTATGATGTATGTAGTATAAACTGTATTATATTGTATGGTTTGATAGGAAATGGAGTTGTGATGATGACATTTTGTTTTTTTTTATGCACTGTTGATTCATTTTACATCATATTTTGTGTTTCGGGCTTTATTCTTTTATCTTGAAATCAGTAGATGCGCGACGGTGATTGTGCCGTGACAGAAAAATTAAATTACGTTTTATAAAAATTCATGAAGATATGTATATTTTAAGAAATTTAGTCCTGTCAAATTAGTCCAGTGCTTGTTTTCAATATATATTTAGTCGCCATCTATCGCGGTTACGTCTAAATACCCGCAAAAGAAGACGGCCAAGACTAATTTGACAGCTTAAAATATGTTCTAGCCTTTTTCAATAATGTTCGCAAGAAAGAGATGTGATGTGACTAAAATTAGTTTAGTGCGATTTACACCAGAATCGGCACCAATGGCGTCTTGGAAATTGTCAGAATAGCCTAACTTGATTTTCATTCGAAAAAATTACGAGTTCGAACTTTATTTCGAACGAGTGATGAATTCGAGTGGTTGGGAATTGGCTCCCTGATGTGAGAATCATGAAATTCGTCTGACGTAATTTATGAATGGTCCCTAAGATGAAATATATTTTATAGTAATTTGGGATAGAATTTTTAAGTGATTAACCAATTCCCATTGGTCTAAGTTTCCATACTTCGGCTGGATCTTCATTTCCAACGGAATTTTGAACGTGGCGACGTAAAACATCTCTAAACATCATATTGCAACTATTGCGGATCTTTGACATATCGCACCCTTCCTGGAAGAATGTTGTAAGTGAAAAGTGACAACTTTTCAGGAGCGTAAAAAAACTGTCCTAAAAATTTATCAACATTATTAAAAATATGTAGTATACATCAAATGATAGCTAAAACTACCTGTGACGGGCCTACGTGTTTATATTTTAAATTTACTCAATGTGTATTGAGAAAAACCTAAAAAGGAGCGTTGCGTAATTATTCTTCGAAACATATTAAACACTTGATGGAGTAATTATGAATATTGCATTGTTGACATGTTATGGAAGTCTCGCTGTTGGGTATTATTGCAGATAACTCTTTATTTGAATTCTGATTTAGTAGTGCATTTAATGTGTAAGTGTCGTTTACATAGGTTTTCCTCGAGCTACTCGTTTGTGTAAATAACGTATCAATTGTTATATAATATAATGTGGATAAAAGTTTCGTGGATAAAGTAAGCAACTAGACTTGCACTACGATACCCACCAAATAAATTCGTTCAAAATGTATGTAAGTATGAATATGCTATTAGTCATATGGAACTTTAGTGAATAATTAAGTGCAAATATATTAACTTCGTTTTTATGATGGAAATATAAATATTTTAATGTTGCAATATTTTACATATTTGTATTTTATTCCTTCATTTTCAAGATAAAAATTATGAAAAATATTGACAATATGTATTAGTTTTTTCTTGATTTTTTAGTGCAATAAAAAAAAACACGCAAGTCGACTTGCATCTTTGTTCCAGGGGGGGTGCGATATTTGGCTTTATTAAAATCCGTGACGATACTTGAATTTTGCAACAGCCTGAATTATCTGTGAGCCAAGGCGCTGAAAGGTGTTTAAGTAAGGTTTAAGTTTAATGGGCCTGAGAGGAGCACGTCTATCATAGGTACAATAGGCATATAATTATTAATGAGCGAAGTATCATGCTAAATTTCAGGTCCTACGTTGCTTAATCTTTGAGAAAAATTGATCACCAGAATGATCTTATAAGGCTTCCGTTTTTTCTTTTTACGGTCTGAAACATACTTTTTTGTTTCTAGTTTCTGAATAGGTAAATTCTTCTTATTTTTTAGATGGTTCGGAATTATAAAAGAAAGACCGTTGATAAATATCCAAAGGAAAGATTACTAAAGGCAATCGAAGCCGTACGTCAGAATGAAATGAACCCCTACAGAGCTGCAGTACTATTTGATATCCCTAGATCAACGATTACTACCCATTTGAGGAGTTTAAACGGAAGACCAAGAACTAAATCGAAAAAGGTAAGTATGTAAGTACATAATTTTCAATAATTATTATTAAATGACTTGAAATGAGCGTATTTATTTAAGTGTATTTTGAACATATGCAAGAAAATATACAATATATTTATGAGTAAGTATATCTATACAGCGCACAGGGTGCTTCATATGCCTTCATATGCCCTGTGGGCAAGCGCGCCGCAGGGTATCTGTAACGAACTATATATTACCGGAACATTCACTCCGATGTTTATGTTGTATATTTAGAATCATAATAATCATAATTCTTCATACCATCACTGTTGAACTAATTATTAAAATTAGTATGTCACATTTGAAGTGAAATCGAACACAGCGCGTCGTCCTTTGGCAGTTTCACACAGTCAGGTTTATTTAATTTAATAAAATCTTACAAGTGAGTAACAGATTTTGAGCGAGATATGTTGTAACGGGTTCTCTGATTCAAAATTTTGAGCAGCCCTTGGGGAAGTACCTTCCACATTACAGACGATCGCAGCCAAATATTATTCATGTGGTGTTGTGTTGTTGCGGTGCTAAGGTCATCACGGCTCCATAAGAAGGCGCTGTGCTGATTGTGTTCTGGGGCCAGCGGTGTATTACCAAATGACACTTCACTTTGTCCGTTCAGCGCGCCATATTTGTTAACGTTCTCATTGTCTGGTTGATGATTATCAAAATATTGACTTAAAAAATATTGTTTTTTGCCTCGCGAGTGCATTAAAAAACGTCGTATGATACGTGTGTGCTTTGATCATTACACTCTAGGCTTCCTTATCGCGTAATACCGCCTCGTCTGTAATGACCAACTTTGCACACATGTATCACAATGTACTATAATTTTCCATAGTAATGGATAATTTTGTTTTTAATTACGACACTGTCTTTTTGAATGACGCGAGAAGAAACTTTGGTACGAAAATGTAAATTATTGAAACTGGCGAGTTTCAATCAGCCACTGATGCGAACTGGAATAAACTTCAATGATGAATGATTGAAATTATGTAACTTTTCTTCAACTGATTCATTTATTTACCTTTCTATCGATGTTTATCCGAAAAAAGAAAGTATATTTGGGTTATAAAACTTTTAAGTTATTAAATAAATCATTTCTTATGTAAAGCTGATATGGTTAAGTAATATGAAAAATAAATGAGTTGGAGACCCGCTAAAACATAATAAAAGCGTATGCCCCATAACGATCAGTCGATAAACTTGAACGCTCTGTTTTAGCTTTAAAACTGCAAGTTTTAACCTCGTTAAATAAAAATATTGGGTGTACTTTCATACGTCATTGTTTATTTATATTTAGTGGATTCATTTACTGCTCAAGAGGATCAAAGTGAAGATATCGATTCCTTAAAAGATGCGACAGAAAATGAAATTGATCTTGACTGTAAGGCGATAATAAAAAAAAAATGAGCAATATGTAAGTACCTACATATGTTTGGAGATTTCGAGGGCTATACTTATGTGGGTTTTTGGGGACGAAAAATCGATCTCACTAGGTTTCATCTCTGAGAAAACGCATTTTTCCAAGTTTTCGAGCAAAGCTTGGTCACCCAGGTACGGGTAAGATCAGTAATTTCACTGAAGTATGTAGTGGTCAAAGCGTTAGAATTCCGTCTCGTAGGTCGTAGGTTCAATGCGGTTGAATCTTATTGTATTTATTGACTTCTTTTTTACACTGAGCAAATGTCCAGTCAAACTGACTATTGACTATATTGCTACGTAAAGAAAGAACCACCACCAGATAGCTTCCTTCTAATAGGAACATAATATAATAAATGAGAAAGCGACTTTGTTTGTTACCTCTTGACGCCTCAACGGAACCGCAAATCGAGATGTAATTTGGCACGCGGGTAGATTATACCCTGGAATATAATAAGATTCAAAAAAATCATTCAAAATTCAAAATCATTTATTCAAATAGACCTTCGCAGGCACTTATGAAAAGTCTGACTCTAATACCGGTTCGGAAGGTTGCATTTGCTGAGAAGAGCCGGCAATAAACTCAGCAATTACTCTTTTCAAAACAAGCTTAGATTCATTACATAATATTTACATTCTAATCGCACTGACAACAATTGCGTGCCCCGGCGCGGCCGCAAAACTACAAAGTAGACTGAAACTATATTTAATAAGTAAATAAATAAATGGCAAACTAAAGCAGACCAACCATCACAAGTATGTTCACAAGTATGACGCGTGTGGCAGCCATCGCCCTCCTCGCCATATTGGAGGGAAGTGAGCGACCCGTCACACGACGCCGCCGCAAGTGAGCATGACTTACTTAAGTCTGCCTTAGAAATAAAAATAAACTAAAGGGAAACTACTAAACACGCAATTTGTTATCACTGTGACTATTGACAAGTTTATACTAAATATCATTTAGGTATACAGGTCGTTGTTTTGGTCAGCGACGAGCGACTCAGGGTCGATAATACAAATGATACTGGTGCTAAAAAAAATATTAAAAAAATACTTTTTTTTCTTTTTAATAATAAAAATTAAAAAATTCAAATTTTGAAAATCATGTAATAAGCTAAAGTGTAGACATAATACTCAACGGGAGTACGAGGTAGTAAAGGGGTGAGGCGATGGCGGCTTGCGCCTAGCTCTAGTCTGTGCACGTGCCTAGTAACCATACTTTGCGGTAATTTTATTTCAAATGGAATAAGGTATTTCTCAACATATTTACAGTATTTAATGGAATTAAGTCCATTTTTGGGGAATATATATTTTGTACTACCGCTCCTGGGTAGCTTGTCGCCGACCAAAACAACACCCTGTATGTATAGAAAAGATAGATAGTTTTATCCCGGAACAATCTTTCAAGAATGCGGGTATAAACAAACAGTATCATATATAAAGCTGGTTGTTGGATGGGACACGACCCACACCTCTGCAAAATCGTCGCCCGCAACGTAATGGCGTGATAGTACTCCTGATAGTAATGTCCCGATCGTCGACCATTGCCCTCACAATAGGTAGGTAATTAAATTAGTTCCTTGGATGTAGTGAATAGGATGTGTTTACGCCACGTTTACAATCCGATCGAGCTCTTATGAGAGGCCGGGCAACTGCTCCCCGCACCCTTGCACTCACCCCCTCGATTATTTATCGTCTACTGTACGCAGCAGTACGCCTAGCCTAGCAGTATTGCCGCGTCTCGGCGGAGCGTCACTCGGTCGATTGCCACCGCTCGTTGCGTGTGTGATTCACATGTTTATTTTATCTGGGATATTTGGGATTTTTAGTTATTCAACATACTGAAATTGCTAATTAATAATAATAAAAATGGTTCGTTATTGTTCTGTGGGTGGATGCTTAGAAAATACAAAAAAAAATAAGAATCGGAGATTCTTTAGTTTTCCTTCCGATGACTTAAGGTAAACCATGTTTATATTATTTTATTGCAATCATACATTTACATTTAGTATTTTCATATTTTAGCGAAATTATATCAATAATTTCAATTTAAACAACTAAACATCTGCGAGGGACGTGCGATATAGCCTTGTAGTAGCGCGCGTTGGCGCTTTGTTTCATGATAATTCTCATCATCATTTTGGTAAACGGAGAACTTAAATAACTAATAAGTAAATTAATTATTTTAAAACGAATAATCAATAGTTATTTTAATTAAACATTGAATATTTGTAGGTAATCCTACAACCACTGCGTTTATTTGATTGGAATTTTTTTTGTAGGTGCAAGTATTGGCTTAAAGCAGTCGGTCGAATGGACTTGGAGAGTAAAGGCGTGAAAATACTTCATAGAAGCTATTTTGTGTGTGAACTTCATTTTGTCGAGTCTGACTGCTACAAAAAATATCTTAGGGGAGATGCAGTCCCTACATTATTTCTGCCACAGCCGGAAGACACGTCTGGGAAATCAAAATCGACTCAAACTGATGAAATTATGATGTGTTGTTCTTGCGAATCTCAAATATCAGCAAATAATTCACAGTCTTCAGAATCAGCACATACAACAAAAAATGTATCAGAAAATACACCCCTGAAAAGGAACTTATCACTGGAACTACAAACAGGGACCACAAAACGAAGATTACTGGAGCCGGTAACTCAAAAAGATATCAATGCCGATAAAGATGTAATTGTTTTTATTTTTTTTCGGTTTTCATAACTTTCACTCAGTTTATAGTTTCCAGGAAAAAAATCGTAGGTATCTAATAATCGCGAAAACTAGACGCAATAATAGATGCACCAAAAATGTTTTCAAATGATAAAGGAGTCATAACAAACAAGAATACGCAATAGGAATTCCTAGGTAAAATAATAATTCTAATTAGTCCGTCAGTTAGATTATCAAAAAAATTTGGACAGGTATTTTTTTGCTTTACCAAATCATTAAAAAATACAAAGATAAACCGAGTCAAAGTTTGGGAGTGGGGGCTCGTGACACTTTTGAGTAAAAAGTGTACTCTAACGTGACGTCACGCGGAAATTCAACACACTATACGTATTTTTTTGTTTAATTGACCAAAGTAAAAATGCATTGTGGCAATGCCGTCAGCAGGTGGGAACGTTACCCTCTGACAACGATTTTTTCTTTTAGTTCATTCCTTTCATTTATATAGTTTTTAAGGATGTTATGTTTTTGAATAATAATTTAAAATAAAAAAGAAAGAAATACGTGTCTCATATTATTTGATAATGTAAAAGACGGACTAAATAGATTTTATTAGTCATCTAGCCCATTAAACGTGCAAAATACAATAAAAATACTAAACAATATTCGTAAAATTCACTACGAGTCCACGATACAAGGTTACTGTCACAGTGCGCTATCGCGTTTCGTCGCCGCGCCTCAGTTTTACCGGGTGCGGCGCGAATGTAAGAAAGAGAAACACATATTTGTAGCCTTACGAGAATACACTCACTTACACTGGGAACGCTCAGGGTCGATTCTCAATTCCTTCGAACTAGCCTTCGAATCGAACTTGTATTACGAGTGCTATTTCCACCCTAAAAATTTCGAGTGGCGGAGTCAAATGTTTCGATTCCAGGGAGTCGATTCTGGAGCACTCGAATGTATCATTCGTTCGAAAAAAAGTCAGTAGGTTTTTTCGGATGAAAATCATGTTAGGCTATTCTGGCGATTTTTTTTTTTGAGGTATATTCTTTTTTTTTAATAATTCGGACATATTGTATGAAAATATAAGGTACATATATAGATAGTATTGACATATAGTTTTATCTAACTAATATTATAAAGAGGAAAGATTTGATTGTTTGTTTGCTTGTTTGTTTGCATTGAATAGGCTCCGAATGTACTGAACCGATTTGAAAAATTCTTTCACTGTTGGGAAGCTACACTATCCCCGGGTGTCATAGGCTACTTTTTATGACGGGAACGCGGGTGAATCCGCGCGAGACAGCTAGTTTCAAAATAAAAATAAAAAAATTGCTTAAAAAAATCTCATCACAAATATGCCGACTGTGGTGGGTCAAGGGTCATTTGATAGGTACGAGACCGCTTACTGGACCCCGCATACCGCCAGCACAGCACCTCCTCAAGGAGCCTTGGCGAATGGCGACGTTACCCACAACATGAAAGTAATATTATTTGGCTGCGATAAGATGGAGTAACTTCCCCAGTTGGGTTGCTCCGAATTTTGCCTTTCTCTTGCTTTTGCCTTTTTTTTCAGGATAAAATTTGCTTTTGAACCCTACAGAGATTTGCTATTTATAATTACTTAATTATCAAATATTTCTTTGAGTTCCACTTCGTCAATCATTGGGCTCCATCTATATGAAGTTTATACGATGAAGTTAGTAAACAAGCGTACGAGCCAACACTCACACGTTTCCAACCATTACGCCCATCCCAAGAAGCTCTGGAAAAAAAAAATATATTCCACAAAAAATATTTGAAATCCTTCGAAAATTGACACTCCCTAAGACTTTTTAACTACCATGACCACGATTTTTTAAATATTTGTTTTTTTTATCGGAAAACTAAGTACTATCCACTACAACCTTTAAAAATCCCAGAATGTGTGTAGTTTTGAAACAAACATAAAAAATAAAAATTTATTTTTCTCGAGTAGTCATGAGCAGGTCCACCCTCTGGTGCCCGCTTATATTTGAATTTGGTACACGTTCCATTTAAAATGGAATCACACTAATATTTTAGGTGCTAAAGTAGCTCTGTCACTGTCTGCAGAGATCACTTTTAGTGATAAGGCCGCCCATTGTAACGCTTTCTTTATTATTTTAAGTTCTTGTATTTTTTTTTCATGTGGTGTAACTATAAAGTATGATAGTATAAGTGTATAATCTATCTATCTGTATATTTGTAACATTTTCACCGGTTGCGTTGTAAGCAGATGTTCTTCTCTATATCATGGTATAGGGAGGGACATTGCCTGACAGACGCTACTTCTGATCTGATTGTATATTAATGGACAGAGTTTATTACTAAATTGATTCAAAATATTCCTAGAATATTATTATCCTGCAGAATATTTGTAAGATATCTTCCTTTATTAGTAGTTTAATGGATAAAAAATAACACAAAGAAATATTTGTTTTCTTTCAGAAAGCTGAGATTAGTACGAGTTCTGTGAAACTGGAGATAGACCCTTTGGACTATGATGATGAACCTGACCATGGACCTACCGGTGATAATGCTCACAGTTTCTTTGGAGCAAGCAATACAGTTAAAAAAGTATTACCATCTCTCCCTTCAGATAATTTAAACGACGAGTCAAACTCTCGTGTTTCACATTCAATTGATGATATGTCTAGTACGAGTATGTCAAATAATATGCGTGATGATGAATTTGACACATTTGGCAGACATGTCGCTAATCAGCTACGACACTTACCAGTAACGAATGCACTTTTATGCCAAAATTATATTAACAATTATTTGACCGAAGAAAGGCTTAAGGTTGTACGTGGACAAAACACTTCGAAAACCAATGTCACTTCGGCTCCTGACTCAGAAGTATGCGTGACGAAAACCAACGTCACTTCGGCTTCTGACTCAGAAGTTTGCGTGAAGATAGAGTTTGACCCCGACCACCAATAATTAGATATAAGTATATTTTTAAAACATGTTTTTTAATTCATATTGTATTTTTAATAATACAAACTAAGATAAAAGACTGACAGCTGTGAAATACGAAATACTAGATATCTAAATACATACTTATTCAATTTGCATTAGGTATAGATAAATTATCATATTCAAATAAAAAACGTTTAATCGATATAGACTCAATGGGGCCTAATGCAACAAACGTTGCAATTGATGCTACTAACGGTTCATAATACACTTGAACGGAGAAGACTTCCGGCAAGAAACAACAAGGGTTTTTCTTAAAGTCTTAAAATAAATTTTTCAATATTAAGTAGGTAATTAGTTACGTTGAACACTCCATTCAAATGCGTTCTTGTATTTAACAAAATCCCTTTCTTACACAACTTTTGTTTAACTATCTTTTTGAATTTTTACACAGATAGTTCATGAATTTCCTTGGGTACATTGTTACATAAACCTATACATTGCCCCTTGAACGAGTCTTTAATTTTGCTGTGTGGCTATTCTCAGGAAAGTTAATACTTTTTTCTAACACGAATCAAATTTTCATAAATTAATTCTGACGTCATTGTTATTTATGGACTCGATCTTGTATCTATGAGGAATAGGGAGGAATATCATACGCAATACCCAATAACATAATCCTCCTACATCAAACAATTATAAGAATTTTCCTCGAAGTCCTCCTACTATCCTATCCCAATAAATCCTTTTGACTATCAATATAAATTAAAGTGAGTGAGTTCTCCTGAGTGACTGAAGCAACGTACAGCCCAAATCGCAGGTCGTAGAGCCTTGATATTTGGTCGGCGTTTTACCGGTGAAAACGTTTAGAAAGGATTTTCTAAAATTCGCACCATACAGGTCAAAGAAGGGATGAAAGTTTGTATAAAATTGTAATTTATGATGAAAAAAAAGATGTTGTTCCAAATAAATATATTTGAAATATAAAGTTTGTATGGGTTATAATCGTTTTCTAGACTAATTTAAAATTTGGTATTTATGATAATTGATACAAAGTTGAAATAGATGTTTTTTTTGATAAAAACGGATTCCAGACTTTCTTAATACGGATTGGCGATTCTCCTTACAATAGAGATGAACTAAGAAAGGGTAGAAAAAGGGATTGTGGGTAAAACCGCAGGGTGGAAAGCCAGTAATTATAAATGCTGAAAGCGTGTGTATAGGTATGTATGTCTGTTACCACTCAGCTCATAACGGCCGAACGGACTTAGAATAATTATTGGCAGGTACGTAACGTAGGTGCATCATAGTAGGTATAACATATCTTTCTTTTTATACCGGGAAAACAATAGATCCTCGGGATCCGCGGGGGGAAGCTAGTGTTATACAGGTGGAAATTTTAGACGGGTCAGAGAGGGCAGCTACTCACGCAAATATGGTCTTAGGGAGACTATCCCATTTTGAGTTATAGCTATAGCCATGTACAGATTTAAAAAAATGTGTAGCGAGCGAGAAAACGGGTAATTTTCGATAAATAAATCAATCTTGTCTACGACAAGGATCAAAACGCTCTATGGGGCCAAGTTAGGTGAAGGTACTAGAAGAAGAAGTGGCTACTATTTTGCTAGGAAAGTAAATGTGAAAAGCATAAAAGATTTTTTTATCAAATTATATTTATGTATATTAAGTATATATTTACAAACAAAAAAAAAGTCGTTTATGTATTTCTATAGTACAAGCTCTGCTTAGTTTGGGATCAGATGACCGTGTGTGAGGAATGTCCCAGGATATTTATTTAATTCTGTAAATGCCATAAGCATAACTCAAAAAGTTTGGGATAGTCTCCTAAAACCATATTCGCGTGAATCGCGTGGGTTCAACCCTTAAGGTAGTTTGCCCTTACTGGCACGTCAAATATGAAACAAAAAAATTATATGTATGTTTGTGTGGTTTGGTTACTCCATAACGCCGTATTGCTGAACACGTTTGGATGAACTTGGGATATAAGTAGGTATATAGATAAAAAATCAATTGATACTTATTATCCTGGAAAAATATGAGAAACCGCTGAGTGGCAGCTAGTCCTATTAATATTATAAATACGAAAGCGAGCTCGTTTGTATAGGCATAGATCTAGGTAGAATATTTGTAGAGTGATTATACTGGAGTACGAATACGAGGGTACTATAAAGTTTCTGATATTGTAGATGACAAGAATGCATTTGAATGAATTGTTCGCTTAGCAGGCTATTGTTATATATATTTTGTAATTATAATACTTCTAAGTACATATTTAAAAAAAAAAGACTTGCTGAGTTTCTTGCCGGAGTCTTCTCAGTTCAAGTTGTATTTGGAACCGGTGTAGAGCGATTTGTTAACGTTCATAAGTGTCTTATCAGGGCCTAAATAGAATAAATGCTTTTTGAATTTTGAATTTGAGTATGTTCCGTGACACAAGTACGAATTTCGTCTTTCAACTAACAAATGTAGGTACTTCAGGAACCTGAGGCAGGGGAATAGTAAGACACTAGCTCATGCTTCGCACAAGGTAATGTTTACGCTACGCTATCACTCTACTAATATTCTATCTTTATATTCTCTATGGATATAGGCTACAGTAGGCTACTTTTTATCCCGGGAATGTAGGTAAAACTGCGGGGATAGCTAATAAATAATAAAAATACATTTTGACTATGTGTTGGGTTAGGTTTGACCACAATCTCACCATGGTTCGTGATGATTTGGCCGAAGATGGTACTTACACACGAAGAAGAGAATTACCTCAAGCGCAGCTGTCTGAACATGCCGGTAGGTTCCAGCCGCAGCAGCTACAAAGTACCCTACCACCATTTTATGGTTTATCACCATGTTTTCCTTCACAAAGCTCAAGCTAACTGTAGGATTCGAACCCAAATAATTATTTAGGGTATTCAACGTCGCTACCACTGAGCTACCATCGGCCTTTCATACTTGACTTTGAACATAATCTCAGCGTGGTAAGTCACCAGATAGGGACCTACTTACATCAAATAGCTCACATGTGCCGTAACTTAACCACAGATATAGGCGCTATAAACACATCAATGTAACGATAGTTTTGGCCACAGATTATTAACAAAGTAAACCAGATTAATATATACATTTTGAACTCAAGATGATGGTGTCCGACGTCTCTGGCTGACCTATAAAATGCAACGTAGCCTCAAAATTATGGAGATAGTAGCCCTCCCCAAGCTGGAGATAAAATAATTAGTTACTAGAGGAATTCAATAGAGTGATATCGACGCGAACCTAATAACTAAATGGAAGGATAAGTGATAAGAGCTAGTTTGGCGATAACATTAATTAAGCGAATTTAACGCGTCTCGTCATTCTCCAAACTCCGTGTTGTGGAGAGTGGATCGGTCGGGAGGATTTAGTATTTCTAATTCCTATGCGGCACACTAGGTCTGCTGTCAGCGGGGCCCTGCCCGCCTGTGTCAAAGTCCTAATTAATTTACCCACTCACGAAGCCAATTGTCAAAGCAATTTCACTCTCGCATTCGAGGATTTAGAATTATTTACATCGCCTGTAAATACTAGGCTGTTCTCTGTACGATACTAGTGAAACGTCCCTGGTTATATCCCGGGTCAGTTGGAATATACTTAAATGGCCGAAACATACAAGGTACAAATGGTACCGTTAAGCGAAATATGGTCACACAACTCATGTACCTTATTGACTATAATATGCTCTAATATTTTTTTTTTGCGAAAAAAGAAATTACTCTGAAAGAAGAGTGGTCATGAAACTGCTTTATATGGGAAAGTTTACTTTCGCGTCACTAAACTCAAAATTTATTTAGGCCCTGATAAGGCACTTACGAACGTTATAATTTATAATTGACTCCACCACAGCCGGTTCGGAATACACTTAAACAGAGAACACTTAAAAGTCGTAGAACAAATGTTGTGGGAATTTGTGTGACCGTTTTATGCTTTACTACATACCCCTTACTGACCGACCACATAGTAGGTATAAATAATTAATATCGTCACTTATTTCTGCCCAACAAAGCTAGGCAGAGATCCCATGTAATGGAGGAATAAAAGATATCTTGAGGGAACACAAATATTCTTTTATTGAACTTCGTCTTAGCTTAGTACAGTCGAGGTCAAAGATATGTTTACATTTGAAGTTACAATAAAAAATTTCGATGGAATACGTAGTGCTCTTTCGCTGACTTCAAATCAGTGTCAGATTATTTCATACTTTTTAGTGTATTTTGAAGTCGATTTAATTTTTGTAAATTAATTTTTATTTCGTCTTTTTTAGTTTTTCTTAAATCCACTAGAATTTGACCAAGGTTTTGAGATGTTTTTCCTTTGACACCACACCCGTAGCTCGTATCAATAAGCCAGGCCGTCACACATATTTGTCCATATCTTGAAAACTACTGAACCGATTACGATGAAACTTGCACTGTTCCCTAAGTTGAAGTAAATGTGATTCAATAAAAAAAGAATGGTTACAATTCGATTAATATCTTCGGAGATATGCGTGGACCAACATACATATATACACCTATGAAATTTTGTATATAATGTTTGGAAGCCCTAATAGATTATCATATGTGAATATTTTACAGTTCCAATAATATTACATACATACGTGCCGAATTGATAATCTCCTTCTTTTATGAAGTCGATTAAAATATGTATCCATTTAAATAATAGCTTATATACTTATGCATAGCATTAGGTATCTTTTTTCATACTCGACTACCAAAAATACCTCTATTGACAAAGCTGTTAAAAACTGTGTGACGTCATTTGAGAAATGTTTCGAGTGGATTTTTTAAGAGGTTTGGTATGGGAATTGGGAATACGTGTAATGGGTTCAAAAAGCTCTCAAATTAGAGTTGCTCAAAGGTTAGAGTAAAATCAGATGATGACGAATTTACTCAGTCGGTAGTTGAAACTGTTTCAGGGACAAATAAAAAGAATATTGTAGTTATCAGTGGCAGAACCTGGATTTCGGTTTGGGAGGGCGTTTTGATCCAAAATAGGGTAGTCTTTTTAGGGTTCCGAACCAAAATGGTAAAAAGGAACCCTTATGGTGCCACTCCGTCCGTCTGTCCGTGTGTCCGTCTGTCACAGGACTATATTTCAGCAACCACTGATGCTATTGATTTGTAATTTTGAATAGTCCTAAATATTGCTCCGATCCGATATTTCATGGTAGGGCTACATGTTTAAATGGGGTATCAAGAACTTCATTTGTACATTCAAAATCAAGTTCTTATTTTCTTTTACATTGCGTAGTTTTTGACTTACGATGAAAAATTACAAAAAATTACCATTCGCAAAGCCAAAAATCTGAAATAATTACAGTAGATAGACATTGATATAAATATTACAGGACAAATAGAATGATGTTCCTAACTAGCAGAATTTTTTCAAAATCATCAAAATTCCTTCACAATCTTTAGTTACGCGGTCCGATTGTTTCTACAATTAGGGCTCAAACTAAGAAATTATACGCCTAGGAAGATGGAAGGAACCCTCGATGCGCGAGTCAGATTCAGATTCTTGGCAGGTTTTTTTATTTATGTTTATCAGGGGTGGACCCTGATGATTTGGCCCCCTTAGCCCTCCCCTGGATTCGCTACTGGTAGTTTTATTATAATATCCTACACAACATTATAAAATTTATAAAGTATAATGAGCAATTTAAATATAAATTCAATGAATTAACAATTCCAATATAAAATGATGATGGAAAATGTCCATTGCACCCGCTAGGTAATATTTGCGTATCGACACGAATCGTAATCCAATTAGTTTGAAAATAACCGACTCATTCGAATGGAAAAAAAAAGTTGCGTTCAAACTGCAAAACTATAATATTCTGGTGTGGCAATAAAAAGTGCCAACTGTGGACTGGTGTCGTATCGTAAATTCCGCGGGAAAGTGAAACAAAACAAAATTACCTACGAATTCGTCAACAGCCCGTAGCGACTGAAGAAGTTAAATAGAAGGGTAAAAACTCCAAAAGCGATACATTACCCAACTTGTTTAATCAGTTTGTTTAAAATGGACTGCTGTGAAATGTAACTGGAGTTTACAAATGTATACACCTGCACGGCTGCTTTATTTTGTATAACTGGTAACTTTTACTTATTCCGTGGGCTTAATATTTGAATTGTGTAAGTAAACATCTTTTGATGCGTTTCGTGACCTACTTATAGGTGTTAATGTTGCTTACTTAAGATTACCTAGTTTATTTTATACTACGTTGGCAAACAAGCTTAAGAGGACTCAATTCGTCATACTTTTCATACAAAACCTCTGTACTTATTATGGCGTTGTTAAACATTTTTCGTTAGATGTTATGAACAAATTAGTATCTTGTGCACTATATCTAGCCGTGTATCTAGGCGTAATTAAAAAAAAGTGTGAAACAAATTCAGTCAAAGCCTCCGAAAAACAGCGTTTTTGCCTGTACTTTGGCCATATCTAATGTACCTATAAATTGTAAAAGTAAAGAAAACATTTAGATACCAGGCTTGCAAACTTGCACGTTGGATGAAACAACAAGCTTTTAGACTATGCTTGCGTCGAAGTTGCGCCGGCCACAGAGGGCCGCCTTAAGGCCCGCCTGATAGTAAGCGGTTCGCCACCACACACGCGTTACCGATCCTTCCATCCTCCCCAATGAGCTCTCTCAGGTGACCTTACTCATGCTACAGAATAACTAGTAGAACCAAGTACCTACTCACGCGCAGGAACAAAACATTAAGTTATTTTGAAAATAACTATTTCAGAATGCACTATTGATACAAATTTATAGAGTAAGTATATGTGGTTTTATGTGTTCAGAAGATTTTTACACACAAATGTGTACCAAATGAGTTTTCTAATTCTCTAAATTATTGGAAGGATATTTATAAAAAAAATGGCGAGAATTACACTGGATTGTACATAAAAATAGAGTTATGGTTTTAAATATTTTCTAATGTTGAAATTACATTTTCAACGTGTAGTTAACATACCTATTTCACGAAAAAAGTTTCTATGCTTTTAGTCTGTTTTGACAATCTTATAATTACTTAGTCTACATCTTTTACTTTTCTTTTTATTTGACGGGCCAGTTGGCGCAGTTGGTTAAGGTTCACCTTACGCGGCGCAGGCCGTGGGTTCGATTCCCACACAGGACATGCATTTGTGTGCATGAAAATGTCTGTATGTCCTGAGTCTGGGTGTAATTATGTATATTAAGTATGTATTTACAAACAAAAAGTAGTATATGTATTATATCAGTTATCTGGTATCCATAGTACAAGCTCTGCTTAGTTTGGGATCAGATGACCGTGTGTGAGGAATGTCCCAGGATATTTATTTATTTATCTACACTAATCTACACTAATAATAAAGAGAGAAGATTTGGATTTTTTGAATTTATGTTTGTAATGAATAAACACAACAACTACTGGCCCAATTTTAAAAATTCTTTCACCAGGAGAAAGCTAATTTATCACAGAGTAACAGGCTATATAAATTCAACCAGGCGACACCGGACACGAATAGCTAGTATCTCATATTATTTATCCGGGGTTTGAAAAAATACTTGAAATTACCTTTAAGCACTAAAATACTAACGCTATTCATATCTTACATTTTTTGGACAAATCTTGATTTTTCACTCAGATGTAGGTCTATATTTGAGAAAAATAAGTACATATAATACTTACGTGAGGAAAACCGGAACTGAAGATGATAAAATATGAATGCCCCATATTCAGAAAACATAATGCGAAAGTCGTGGAAGCGGATAGTGTATTGACAATAGTTGGCAAACAATTCGTGATACATGGCATTTGGATACCTATTATGTGCATTTACACAAGTAGACATGAGTAAATAGAAAATAAACTGACTGAGCTCGCGTTGCCTTCATTAATAAGTTTTATATAATATCGGGTCAACAAATGCTCTCTAGCCTTTTAATATAAAAGTTTTGTCGATTTCCGTAACATAAATTTGTTCTTCGTCCCGCGAATGATGTAAGATAAAATGCTCCAGAATAAATCTGTGTTGTTGGCCGCGTGAATAACTGTTCCATTAGTGTGGTAATCTTGTTTTATTTTGGAAAACACCTGTAAGGAAATTTTACGAATAAAACAAGCATGATCAGTTTCATTATGAATTAATTTAAAGAAGCCCCAAAGATTAATTTTATAAAATGTTTATTAATAAATAGGTACTTTTAATGTATATAAAGGCTGAAATAACAGCTTTAGGCAGTGATGAAAATGTATTAAGAATTTCATTTAGCGATTGCTATTTGTTATTTATTGATTAATTATTTTCTGCCTTATAGAAACCGCTTAATCCCAGTAGAAGCAGCGTCATACTATTAAAATATTTGTGGTTTTCGAATGGAAAGGGTAAAACTGTAGGTACTTCAGTAATCTTTCAAGTTATGGAGACCTTTTACTCTGGTTCGAAATATTTCCTTTAAGTCCGCGCACTAAATCTGGTCATTAGGTCTGACGAGCCAGAATATAGAATTAAGTTTCAGTAATTTTCAGTGATTAATTTCTATGACCAGTAGTTCGTACTGTTAAAATCCGCATATCCACATGAAACTGTATAATCAATCAACTAACTATTGTTTGCACATCATGTCTTTGAGGCCGGCTTGTCTGTTTTCAATTCGAGTAGGTACAAGATTGGGTTCGGCACACATTGCATGAATGCAGTAATTCAGCCACTCCTTTGTGCGAGTATCAACGAGGTTGTCTTTTATCAGGCACAGCTTACTTACTATTCTGTTTCTTCTTTCTCTCTCGTTCTTATTTTTCTCTATTTTCTTGTTTCTAATAAGCAAACGACAAACAATTAATCAGATCTATCTATCTAGAGTGTAGTGTGAATAGTGAAAAAACCAAAAAGTTTCAGACAACAAAAAATCCTTGGCCTATCAACTTGAAAAAAATATAGGATAAGCCAAAGCCATTTATTGAGTTTAAGACCTAGGAGGATACTTTTGTAAGCTAGAACTACTGAAGTTACCACCCGTTCAGAAGTCAGCATCTTATGATGAGCGAGTAAATTGCCTCTGCGCTATATTCAGAATCCTATTAAAATGCCTACGTCGTAGACATGCTACGATAGTATTTTTTTGTGGAAAACAATCCGGTAATTACCATCAGAAGAAAACCTTTAACTATTCGTAGCTGTTGTAAAATGTTTGTATATTCAATTAATGTTATCTATTGTTGTGTTTGAACCTGCATAAATTAAAACAGACTCAATTTAAGTTTATTTTATGCGAGGGAGAGAGATAATAGAGGAGTAAAATAGAATAAAGGAGCTTAAAGCTTAGAACTGATTGAAAGTATCTGTAAAAACTTAGATCGTAACTCTGGAAAGCGATGTTTCACCACTGAAGGATGTGCCATTAAAAGTTAGCCTAGTTATGGTCGGACAAGTGTAGGCACACGCTAAACTTCCATGCAATGTTATTTTTCCTACGTCTCCATCTGGCTTTTCTGAATTGACCTTAATGCGACATATAAAATTCGTCTACATGTGATAATTTCCTTCCGGCATGTATGTATGGACCATCGAAATAATAAAACTTCCCAGCGTAGAGAGAGATACTAGTATTTCGGTTTTAGGTATGAGCTTGTCTAATTTTAGGACAAGATATACGACGCGCTGAGTGATGTTCCTAACACAAATTAGATCATGCTAGATCTAGTAGCTTATATAGGAGCTATGTCGAATTTTTCACATATTTTGCCGTCAGCGTAATGGAATCAAATCTCTACTATTTTACCTAATATATTCTCTTCGTAAATTTTGTAGCTTAGACTTTCGTTTTATACAATGTATTTCAGAATTAATATTAGTCAAGGTTTTGCATCAAAATCTTAACAATATCAAAATCCCTAGACGCGTTCTCGTTCGTAGCCCAACGTCCGGGTTATCGCATAATTTCCGCTCTAAATAATAATATCAGTGTAAATCAGACATCAAAGCTGTAAAAGAGAAACATAAAGGAATACGCAAGTGTTTGTTAACAACGAAGGGAGCTTCAATGAAGATATCTCATGCTGAGTGTATCTTGACCTGGCGGACCCGGTGCGCGGCGCGATGACATTAGAATTGAACAAAAATATCGAGTGGGCGAAAAGCGGCACCCTCTTACCATTTGTTCTTTCTTACAAGTAAGGTTTTCTTTCAGCTACTTGAAACCTGAAAGCTATGTTATGTTTCGTTTTTACAAGCTCTTTATTTAACTTGAAATGTATGTATGTACCTAAAGTAGGTCGGGTGGAATCTTGCAAGTCGAATTTCACCCACTTCCAGTGGTGGGATTGACTTGATATTTGGTAAACATGAGTATATTGGATGACAATGCAATTAGGGTTGCCATAAACTCTGGTAACCAGGACATGAAGCGAAACCCGGACATGTTAACAGTGATATATTTTTAATTATTCAGTAAAATAAAAAAAATATTTTGATTGTTGTGACTTGAAAACTTTTAAACCCGGACAAAAATGAAACCCCGCCCTCAAATCTAGGACAAATCCGCGGAAACCCGGACGGATGGCAATCCTAAATGCAATACAAGTACAGTCACAGATTAAATACAGTTAGCAAAAAGTACAGTCACCACAAAAAGCTTGTATTAATAATTATTTTTTAATTATTATTCATTGAGTTTATTCGTGCCATGTTAGGTCGACATGAATATAAGGAGGCAAGTTGATAAATGAGATAATAATCTAATAATAATAATCTCTATCCATAATACGTACTTGTACCTACTTATGTATATTCTCAGGGTATATAGCTTCACGCCTTCTTATACAGGTCGTTGTTTTGGTCAGCGACGAGCGACTCGATGGGGTCGATAATCGAATGACACTGGTGCTAAAAAAAATATAAAAAAAAAAAACTTTTTTTTTTGAATACTAATAAAAATAAAAAAAATAAAATTTTGAAAATCATTTAATAAGCTAAAGTGTAGACATAATACTCAACGGGAGTACGAGGGAGTAAAGGGGTGGGGCGATGGCGGCTTGTGCCTAGGTCTAGTCTGTGCACGTGCCTAGTAAGTAACGGAAACTGGTAAAATGAAAAATAAAAACGGACAGCCTTCGTTAAAAATTAATGATAAAATTGTATCAGATAATTTAGAAGTAGCCACTGCGTTTGAACATTTTTTCTCAAGCATACCAGGGGTAACTACTCAAAGTCTCAACTCGTGTCCCAACTTGGCTGAGGCTTTACTTGAACAACATATTCACGAATCATTCCCCAGTTTTAAATTTAGTTACGTTACTGCTAGTGATATCTTAAAATCATTTAATTCTCTTAATCTGAAATGCACCGAAGACTTATGGGGATTATCAGTAACGATTTTAAAATCAATAATAACAGTAATTGCACCTTTAATGTCGGATATTTTTAATGAATGCATTGATCAGGGTTCTTTTCCAGATTTAATGAAGTTAAGTAAAGTAGTGCCAATTTTCAAGTCCGGGTGTAAAGATAATCCTTCTGATTATAGACCAGTATCCGTACTTCCAGCACTTAGTAAAATCTTTGAAAAACTATTGCTTAATCAAATGTTAGGCCACTTTAATAAACATAAGATACTACATAGTCATCAGTTTGGTTTCACGAAGGGGAGATCTACTTCAGATGCGGCTGCAAAATTATAGAACACATATATGAAGCTTGGGAAAATTCACAAGATGCAATTGGCATTTTTTGTGATCTATCCAAGGCCTTTGACTGCGTTGACCACCGTACTCTGCTCCTTAAGCTAAAATATTATGGTATTCGTGAGGCGGCTCATGATCTTGTTCTATCTTATTTAAGTAATCGCCAACAAAAGGTAGGAATTTGTGATACAACATCGAAGGGATCTTTAGTTAAAATGGGGGTACCCCAGGGTTCAATACTAGGTCCATTTCTATTTCTAGTGTATATTAATGATTTACCATCTGTTGTAAACGGTCTCTCAGATATAGTCTTGTTCGCTGACGATACTTCATTTATTTTCAAAGTAGATAGAAAAGACAAAGAACTTATTAAAGTAAATGATACCATGTCAATAGTCTCAAAATGGTTTGCTGTAAATAATTTGTTATTAAATTCTAGGAAAACTAAATGTTTAAGATTCTCCCTTCCAAATGTAGTGCAAGTAGACAGTCAGGTATTAGTAGATGGCATCAGTTTGGAATTAGTTAGTAAAACAGTATTTTTGGGTATCACATTGGATAATAAATTGCAATGGGGTCCTCAGATAGAATCATTAGCTGGTAAATTAAGTTCTGCTGCATTTGCTGTTAGGAAAATCAAACAATTGACGAATGTCGAGACGGCCAAATTAGTTTATTTTGCATACTTCCATAGCTTTTTATCTTACGGCGTATTACTTTGGGGATCTGCAGCAGATATTGAGACTATTTTTATATTACAAAAAAGAGCAATTCGTGCAATTTATAGTATGGGTGCTCGTGAATCATTAAAGGAATTATTTAAGGAAATAAACGTTATGACCGTACCATCACTTTATATCTATGAAAATATAATGTACATACGTAAAAACAAAGAAATGTATAAAACAAAAATGGAGACTCATAATATCAATACAAGACAAAAAGAGAAATTAGTTGTTCCGTATTTTAGACTAGCTAAAGTTCGTAAGTCATTTCTTGGCAATAGTGTGCGCTGTTATAACAAAATACCACTTGCGGTGACCAAGATGACTGATTTTAAATTTAAATCACATATAAAAAAAGTTCTGAAAGAAAGAGCTTATTATAAAGTAGCCGATTATATTGAAGATAAAGATGTCTGGAAGTAGGTAGCTGCACTCTGCACAAGTGCACCTTGCTCATACTTATACAAAAGCCAGTAGGTCAATAATTGTGTGTTTTGTATTTTTAAGGTTATTATTTTTTATTTATTTTCTTGTTCTTTTTTCGTCTGTATCTATGCTTAGGTATATCTTTTTTATTTTTAATTATTTGGAAAAAAAAAAGCCAAACATAGTCAGATTGTCCAAAAAATATATAAAAAATGTAACCTTGCTGAGTTTCTTGCCGGATTCTTCTCAGTTGAAGGCCGAGTTCCGAACCGGTGGTAACTTCAGTAAATTTGACCTTCATAAGTGCCCTTCTGGGGCCTAAATTGAATAAATGGCTTTGACTTTGACTTTGACTTTGAACCATACTTTGCAGTAATTTTATATCAAACTGAATAAGGTATTTCTCAACATATTTACAGTATTTAATGGAATTAAGTCCATTTTTGGGGAATATATATTTTATACTACCGCTCCTGGGTCGCTTGTCGCCGACCCAAACAACATCCTGTATTTAATTTACTTTCAAAATCATTTATAAATTTTTAAGGGCGCAACAAATGTTTAATTATGTCTCGAAACTGTCAATCTTATCTTTTCTACTAATATAAATTAAGTGTTAATTAAACTCAGTCAAGTCGCACCGCACTACATAAGTACATACTTATCCCGGTACAACGTTATGTTATATCTCTCTGGAACGCGAGAGTCACTGCATAGCGGATGCAAGTAAGTTATGGGAAAAAGATTGTCACAGTAATACAATAAAGCTGCGGCAGAATTCTAAATTTCCAGGATAAAATATAAGTTCTATAATGAACATGCGCAGACTTTTAATAGGTTGATTGATTTTTCTAACAATCTAGTAAGGAGTCAGATGATAGATACTCAAGTCCAGACTATCTTTTGTTACCAAAATAAATTGTCTTTGTGATTGTACAAAATCTTTTATTTTTATTTTTTCGGGAACAATTTGTATAAACGTGGGATAAACAGAAATATATTGGTACTATGAAGTATTACGTGCGTTATAAAATAACCCTTTTTTTAATCAATAAAGTTACGGCGTGAATACTTTTCGTTTGGTTAAATAATTCCGGATTGTCACTTCGTCCTTTCACATGAATAAATTAAACCTTTGATTACACTCACTCAGGCACTAGTGAAGGCTGCTTGCAGTAGATAGTCTCTTTGCGACCATCGATTGCATTTAAATTCGTATTCCTTTTTAATTTAACTGGGAATTTGTTTTGGTAATCTATTGGGAGCTTTATCAAAATAGCAGGGTAAATCAAACTAAATCCGGCCATTGTCAAATATACCCGTGTGACATATAAATAGAAATTGACGGCTTTTTTATACCAATTAAACGTATATATCAGGTAGGTTAAATTAGGAGTGATTAGGGAGAATTATGAATGTAAAGTAATGATTTAAGGTTAGTCGCATGTTAGTCGAATGATATTAAAACAAAAGAAATATTTGTACTATTATATTTTATATAATAAAGATAATAAATAAATGTGCATTTTATTTTTAAGTGTACCATTTTAAATATTACAGCAATTCATAAAAATTTTAACTTATAAGAAATACAACAAATACAGAAATATACATATAATTTATCCGTTAAATAAATATATTATAAGTTACCTATTTCTTTAGGCCTATCTACTAGACAGCTTTTATTTTATAATGTTTGATTTTGTAATATTTTGGTCAGTCAGTATCATTAACCCTTAACTGTAGTCGTGGGTCTTGTGTGTCGTGTGGTGGTGGTGATAATAAATTTTCGGATAAAGATGAAAATTTTATGAAAACTACTGACTATGACTCAAATTCCGAGTTATCTGACATTTTTTTTTTATACAACTTAATCGGTAAACAAGCATACGGCCCGCCTGATGGTAAGCGGTTACCGTAGCCATATGGACGCTTGCAACACGAGAAGCATCGCTCACGCGTTACCGACCTTTCCTCCCTCTCCTATGAGCTCTGGCGACCCTACTCACGCGCAGGAACACAACATAAAGTTATTTGGCTGCGGTATTCTGTAAGGTCGAGCTGCTCTTTGAGCGAATAAACGCTATGCTCTACCTCTCTCAAAACATATGACATAGAAGATAAAGATCATGATGAAGATCAAGCTCATGTTGAAGTTGAATCAAATGAAGAGACTACTTCTTCGAGTTATTTTTATGGATCATTTTGACCACTGTCAATGTTTTTAGAAGAAAATATAATTTTCTCTTTGGGTATGCTTTTAGTAAACACACCTTTATGTCTAAGAAAAATATACTTTTAATTTTATTGGTACAATTTTAATATTTTTTTATAATTTTTGTTCATTACCATATTATTGTTTTCATAAAAAGTTATTGAGATGTGTAAGGTAAAATATGAAATAGAAATATAAGTGCCTACTATTGATTTTCCATGTAAAAAGGTTAATGAATATTTAATTACAAAGTTTATTAAGGCGGCCCTCTGTGGCCGGTGCAACTTCAACGCAAGCATAGTCTAAAAGCTTGTTGTTTCATCCAACGTAATGTTTGACTGCGAAAATAGAGAGACAGCGTCAGAGCCGTCGGTTATCAGTCGGTAAATTCCGCTGAACACTCGCGGCCGCTTCGCTAGGTCGTCATTCATGATTTCGCATTCATAAAACTTGTTCCAGGAGTATCTTCTTCTTCTTGTGAAAAAATCTTACAAGTTTGTGAAAAAAAAGTTAGTTATTTAGAATTTCCAATACATTTGCAAGCCTGGTATCTAAATGTTTTCTTTACTTTTACAATTCATAGGTACATTAGATATGGCCAAAGTTCAGGCAAAAACGCTGTTTTTCGGAGGCTTTGACTGAATTTGTTTCACACTTTTTTTAAATTACGCCTAGATACACGGCTAGATATAGTGCACAAGATACTAATTTGTTCAAAACATCTAACGAAAAATGTTTAACAACGCCATAATAAGTACAGAGGTTTTGTATAAAAAGTATGACGAATTGAGTCCTCTTAATAAAAAAATATAAAGATATCATTTTTTTTTTCATCATTTTAATATACATGGGTCCACTGGACCCACCACTATAGAAGCATTACTATTTTTCACCACTACAGTTAAGGGTTAAGGTTTGCTGGCTGGCATCATCATAACACAAAACTAAACTACACAGTAAGGTAAGTAAAAGCAGGCAGTTTCATAAGCACTCGCTGGTCGCCCGTGGATATAACCAGCACAGAATTTTAATTATTCGGAGCCGCCATCTAGTGAAAAACTCGCAAGACGACATTTCCACTACTGCTGGCGTCGTCGTCGGTCGCTTAGCGTTGTTGCCACTTCATTCCCGGACAAGACCACGCAAACTTTATTTTTGTTTCACTCGGTGTATCTTGTCGTCTCTTTTACGCGCGGCGCGTTGTGGCTCAAATTGTATCGGTTACCCAGCCTTGGGCCAACGGTCGTCCGAGTTCAACGTGCCCATCGCTTGTATGTCGGGAAATTCGCGCCAAAGTTTACACAGAGGATTGAGAAAATGAGAATATTTTCTGAAGTGCATCAAGTTAAAAAGTGTGAAAGTTATCAGTTCTAACGGCTCGTAGAACAAAAGTGCTGAAGTTGAGAAATGTTTAACGTTCACTTAAGTGTGTACAATGCATGACAGTTAAGTTGGAGTTAAGCATCGTTAAAAAATATAAATGTGCAACAACATGGGCGCATAGGATCTATCGGACGGTGCAAATAATTGATAGAAAGTTACTACGGCAACATCATGGGCACCATCCGGCGGCTTTCACCGTTTACTTTAGTGCTGATTTGTACAGGTAAGCGGAGCTACCTACTTACTTTCTGACTCACCTTAGCTCAGCACGCTGCGCTTGGCGCCGCTGTATCAACATTCAACAACCAAGCCGAGGCTACGGCTGTGTGAAGGTGGGCTACGTGCTACGTGTGCGTTTGTTGACTCTTTTATACTGCGTGTGCCTGTAGTGTAGGTAGACGGGATGTTGGATAGTCAGAGTGGTTGCTTTTGTAGGGTAACTTTATACTCTTAACTCGTCTACCGGTGGAGGATGAAAAAATATGTATACCTATTTAAAGTCAAAGTATTTTATCCACCTAAAACTGTACCTAAAAAGTAGTAATTTAATCTCACCTGGTATTTTAAAATTGGAAGATAAAAGCACCGTTTTACGTTACAATCACACGATTAAATTCCGATTTACTGACTATTTAAAAGTATTACAGCTTTCTAAGTTGACATTTTATTTTAAATACATTTTATGATACTCTAACATCATTACTTAAACCAAAATACAGTTTCAATAATAGGTAGGTATTTCAATAAATACACTAATCTAGCTTACTTACTAATACTACTACTACCTATAGTATTATTTCTATATGGAACCTAATTAATTAAGCAATTAGTTTTAAGAATCGGTTTTACAACCGTTATAAAATTATAGGTATCTCGGTCTCGGAGACTCGGTCTATTAATTATTTTTATACATACATAGGATACCAAGTAAGACAATTGCCAAATTCCTAATGACTAATTGTGAATGAGTAAGTGTTATCGGTTACGTAAACTACGACTTGAGTGGTTTATACTTAAATAATGGATCTCTATTGTTAATGTATTGCATTATCTAAGGAACTTTGTGCAGTGACCAAGGAAATTTACTTCTTATCTACTTTCTATTATACCTATCTTCATAAATGCAAATTCTATCGGAATGTTTCAGACAGTCTTGTTGAATCTGTGGGATTAATTCTGCATAATCTGTATATATTCTATATAATCTACTTTAATACTTCAACCATCATCAATATTTTTGTGTTCAATCGTTCCATCGCATCGGCGTCGTTTTTGTCAAAATATGAATAGTATATTTTTATTTTATTTATATTAAACTAGTTTTGTTTGGTGCAATAAGCCAATAACTGGTATGCAACATGGACAAGGTAACAAGACTAAACAATATATTAATCTACATTCTAAAATTTGGAATGTAGGAATAACAATTTATTGGTAACATTTGAAAGTCATCTTAGTTGATTAGGTATCTATATTTACATACGTAGAGATAAATCTTGTATACCTCTTTTTAAGCATATTGCGAGTGCAGATAGTTAGCTTTGTCATAGTTTATATGGAGAAGGAAAGAGTGCAGCAATTTTTTACGAATTTGGACCACTAGTTGAAGCTATTAGCATCAAGTTCAAAAATTGTGTTCAACCTCAAGCTTGAATGCGTAAATTAGGCAACGCCAATGGTGCTGAGAGAGTGAAATCATGTTTATAGAAACCGGTTTCGGTGCAGGTGTGCGCCCGCGCAGCCGAGGTAGAGGTAGAATAGCTCCACTGTCCTACCAAGTTGTTTGAGGTAGATCTTTAAATATTCTCGTATCGCTTCAGCTTGCTATAACTAAGCAAGTTTGGATAACTGAGTTCATTTTTGTATACACATTTTATAAGTTGTGTTAAATTTATTTTTAAATACAGCTGGTTTTTTTATTTGATTATCATAATGTACTTACCTGTGGTGTAGGTATATAGGTTTTCTATTTGTTTATCTATATGAAAATTAAAAACTGTGTTTTCTGAAATGGCAAAACAGCCGTCTAGCTATCTTTTGGTCTTGACTTTCAAGAAGAAGAAATGGTCCTGATAGGTATTTTAATTACTCGTGTATATTATAACCTAAATGAAATATCCAATTAGTAAGTTTTCAGTGTCACATTTCACTCCAAAGTTAACATCTAATGTATAAGTGTCTTACTTAACCTTTGTACCTTCACTCACGTCACGTACCAATAGGCACACAAAGATATATCATATATCTGAGTAGGTACATATTATTATATTCCCTTTAAGTGCATTAATTTTTAAATTTTACAATTAATGAGGTTCTTTGAAAATGCAACATCACACAACACGTCACACACACACACACACATGATAAAAAATGGGTGGCCAATATAAGTATAAGTTACCTTAATGCAGTACTCCTAAAAATCTCAATTTTAAAAGAAAGTTTCTCAGTTCATGTTGGTAGCTAGTATATTTAATAAACAAGAAACGTAGATTGTTTATGTAAGTGCAGCGCTCTTGCTTCAAAGTGAGGTTTGCCATTTGTACCTACCTATATTATTATACTTTGTCCAGCAATTGTTAGGGAGGGAATATTTGAATAACGCTGTTAGTCTCCGTTTTTCTGTGTAAAGGATACTTATTGTGCCTATGAGAATCACAAAATTACGTCCCACACAGGGTTGCCAGGTGTCCGGCTTTAGTCGACCATGTTTGGCTTTTTTACGGTCGTGTCCGGCCAAACATTGACGCGACCGGCCTGTCCGGCTTTTGTCAGGCTTTTTATCTGGCTGCCTAAGACTTAAGAGAGCGCACAAAGCCAGAAAAATATGGCAATGTCAGATGAAACAAACTTATGTCTAATCTTCGCGTGGCATGAGACGGAGATTGTTTCATGGAACAAAAGTTAACTAAGCGCTTCTTAGCTAAATAACTCGTAACGTAAA
This sequence comes from Polyploca ridens, assembly GCA_951394255.1. Taxonomy (NCBI): domain Eukaryota; kingdom Metazoa; phylum Arthropoda; class Insecta; order Lepidoptera; family Drepanidae; genus Polyploca; species Polyploca ridens. The sequence goes on along the minus strand of OX596251.1, from coordinate 5,408,397 downwards.
GTATAGAATATTTTAAAAAATCGTTAGTAGCAGCCCTAGGTCATATGTTAGTGATATTATTTTTCGAATTTTTGTCTTAATTAGATACCTACATCATGAAGGAATAAAACGAAAAGTCATTATTATTAGAGGTAGCTTTGTGATTTTTGCTATCGAGGAAATTTCATTCCAATGTTTTTGCTCAGATAGAACCCTTGCGTATACAGGTAGTTGTTTTGGTCAGCGACGAGCGACTCAGGGTCGATAATACAACTGATACTGGTGCTAAAAAAATAAAAATAATTTATTTATTAATTCTTTATTTTTTTATAATAATAAAAAATAAAAATAATATTGTTTTGAAAATCATGTAATAAGCTAAAATATAGACGTAATAGGTACTCAACGGGAGTGCGAGGGGGTAAAGGGGTGGGGTGATGGCGGCTTGTGCCTAGCTCTAGTCAGTGCACGTGGCTAGTGACCATACTTTGCGGCAATTTTATTTCAAATTGAATAAGGTATTTCTCAACGCATTTACAGTATTTAATGGAATTAAGTCCATTTTTGGAAAATGAATTTTTTGTACTATCGCTCCTGGGTCGCTTGTCGCTGACCAAATCAACACCCTGTATAATGAAAATACACATATAAAAATATTTTTCCATTTAAATACTATTTACTTGGGTAAATTTCAATTCTAAGATATGTTATTTTGCTTTATACGCACTTTTAATATTTTTCATACTGAATGAGAATTACTGATAATTGATTTATTTGTGTTAGATAAGTTTGTTACTTACGTGATTATTGAGTAAATAATAAACAATTTAAATAAGTAATAGAGATTTTTTTGTATGTATGAAATATTGTCCGGCTTTTAAAACATATGTCCGGCTTTTAGAGCATATGTCCGGCATGTCGAACATATGTCCGGTTTAAAAAAGGTACCTATGTTCGCAATTTAGGGCAAAATGTCCGGCCAAATTAAGCGCCGAGTCCGGCTTTTGTTTTTTAGGGCCTGGCAACACTAGCTCCACAGGCGCTTAAAATTGATGTAATAAATTATAACGGAATTTAAGGCGATGATAGCTCAGTGGTAGTGACGTCGGATACCGAGACGAAGGTCCCGGGTTCGAATCCTACAATGAGCTTGAGCTTTCGGTGAAGGAAAACATCGTGAGGAAACCATAGCACGGTGGTAGGGTACTTTGTAGTACCCGCCTGGCTGGCTACCACCCTCAAGTTGAAAATCTGTCGCCAAGCACCTTTCGGTGTGTTCCGATAGCTGCACTTGAGAGCCAGTTCCTTCTAGGCTTTGTGTGCTTACCACCTTCGGCCGCATCATCACTTACCATGGTGAGATTGCGGTCAAACACAGGCCTATAAATAGTAAAAAAAAAAAAAAAAAAAAAAAGAAAAAAAAAAAAGGAAAAAATAACCAAAATATTCAAAATGGGGACCAACCACCTTAAGACATGACACGAGGGATCACTGAGGGTACCTATAGAAGTAGGTACACTTTACTAAAGACAGTGAAGTTAGGTAAATACAACTACATTGTAGTATGTAGGTAAGTGTATGTAGTTAGTTCTATTATCTATATATATATATATATATATCTATCTATGCTTAGGTATATCTTTTTTATTTTTTATTATTTGGAAAAAAAAAGCCAAACATAGTCAGATTGTCCAAAAAATATATAAAAAATGTAACCTTGCTGAGTTTCTTGCCGGATTCTTCTCAGTTGAAGGCCGAGTTCCGAACCGGTGGTAACTTCAGTAAATTTGACCTTCATAAGTGCCCTTCTGGGGCCTAAATTGAATAAATGGCTTTGACTTTGACTTTGACTTTGATTATATTTCCTTAAATTTCCTCATATTCTTAGCTACGTCCACTTCCAAAATTATGTCATTTCCTGCGAGTTAGGATTCCCATCTTTCCGATAATTCAATAAAACTGTCTGCTATATCTCTCTTCCAAAGATATTAGAAAATACAGCTTCTCAGCCAAGTGTAAAAAATAAAATAAGGAAACGTTGTTAATCCTTGAAACAAGACTAATCAATTTTAAATACATATTGGAATAGAAGCTTTGTTTATTGAATCATGAATATTAAAACGACTCCGGAGCTGTATCTTGAATATTCCTATTATTCCTTTTGCTATAAAATGTTTTATGGAGGGAATAGTTAATACCTTTAACAAAGCACGCGGATAGCATTGCATAGAGCGAATGGAAACGGATAAATCGGGCGCACTAAATAGTCGATCGTTAGATAACCGAAACGAATCTCGATAGAACTGACTATTTTGAATAATACCGACGCGATGAGAAAATAATACCGATACAAATTTAACGAGTTACAATTTTCTGTGAGCCAATTAATCGTAATAAGTGTATGATTTTTTCATCCATTAGGTTTGATTCCCAACGGTCGGTAAGGTGGTCGTTGTGCTTGGGTTCACAAGGGGCTCGTTTACTTTTATTGTCGGTTCGTAGGCGAACGAGCGCTTCCGCTTGCATGGGACCCGATTGTCTGGAGTCCTCCTCGTTCGCCATCGCCACTGAATGACCCTCATCATGTCACTCTCCATGCGTGAAACAATTGCTACGTAGCTGTCAGATGTTACATTTACACACACCGTTTTGATTGCGTTACAACTTCGCTCTATAAACTATAGCTATTACTGCCTACAAAATGTTTCAGATTTTTTTATTCTGATCTCACAGTCAATAGCATCGTTTTTCAATGATAAAATAGATCTACATATCACGGGCAGATCTTTAAAAAAATGTTATATTGAATTACACGTTTATTTTTCATATTTCCTCAGAAAACTTGAAGATAAAAGCTTCTTTGACAAACCCAAACTCCAAATGGAAGTGGATTACAAGCTCATTTGTATGTTTAATGCCGCTGAAATTATAAATACATACTTAAACCTATGTTATTTACTTGTGAGTAGGTAGCTAAAGATATAGAACCGTTTGATCGTTTATCAGAGCGCCGGTAATCATTTGTTTCCGTCACACAGTTGGTGACAGTTCCCTACATGGCCCTTGTAGTAAGGAAGGTATTTCAGTGTCAATGTACTCACGCATTTATTTCAATATAGCTACTGCCATGAAACCTTTATTTTCAGAAACTAGATCTCCTTAACATAAATGAAACCTTAACCTTACCTAGTAAATCTAGTTGTTACCTAACAAGGTTAGGTAACAACTAGGTTTACTTTTCTGTTCGTAATCCTAATAAGCGTGAGTGTACCTGTAGGTATATCCAATGCATTAAATAACAATCTTAAACGGACGGATGGATTTTCTTTATTCGTTAGGAGAGCGCTGTCAAAGTAATGGAAACTATTATTTTACCTACAGATACTCTGTAAATAAGTCTGCAAGGTATACCTAAATTATGTATCATTAAAAATTCAGAAAGGTATGAGGATTTGACTTTATATTAGAGTAATTTTGAATCTCAACGTGAAATCTTAAATTGAAGCATGAAATGAATATAATTATAAAATAAGGTGCATTATTTTTTTAGTTCTCTAAACTTATGCATTGTTTATTGCTTTATTACAATGGCACAGATTAAATACGGTTAATACGAAAATAAAAACAGGAAACGTGTACATATAAATACTGATTACCAAAGCTTATTGTCCCTAAAGGTACAAACAAGTGTTAAAAGTTTGTAACAGACATTCGGTGTATTACAAACTTCATGAAATATTTAATGATGAAAACGCTCAGATAATTTAATTTAGAATTCATGATTAAATGGACCCTGCGTACCTGGGATTGCGAAATAGCTAATTGTATTCCCCGTTGTCTCAATACCAAATTGTATTTAAGAAATAAATCCATTACCCATTAGATTCACCCCTCGGCGGTACAAGTCTCATATTATGATATATATAAGTTATTTCTTTAATTTTGCTTTCTTCTTTGTAATGTTCCTTAATATTTTACTTATTGGCTTTTGCCTGCCAAGATACGTGTTCTATAAGGGTTGCTTCTGTTAGTATTGTGTATTATTCGATAGCTATATTGAATATAATAAAAGCTGTCAATATTTAATACAACTTACGAAAAATCGGAGCACGTTTCGGGTAAATATTCCGCATTCTTGGTACATAATTGTCCTTTACAAATTGTACATTTGGTTTCAATATTTTACGCAACAAATTCGACCCATTGCATAGTTTCTGCCATAGATTCTTTCATAGGTGGCGTTTTTAGCCATGTTCCCGGAGGATCTAATTTTATTAACGGGAAAATGTATTCAATATTTTTATTTCAGGGCGTTATCTATCTGTCTACCGTAGCTATTAGGACGTTGAATAATAAACACGAAAATAGACACAAAGTTTCGCTATTTTTTCAGGTTTAATGTTAGTAGACATTCTTATCAATTTGGTTTTTTCGGAGTTTTATCTTGCTAGCATCGAGTAACATAAAGACATCAAAGTACGATATCTATGCCTGCGTTTCAATATAAACAAACATACTTGATTTTTTAAATATTTTCCTCAACCATTTTCAAGAAATGTGAAGCGCGTATATATGTACTTATTGAAAATTCGATACACTTCATTACTCTTTAGTAACGCTACGGCAAGGCAAGTCTTTTACCAGTAATATGACGAGACATTATGGATCAAGAGTTCATTGCATTATATACTTCCCTTTCATTTGACTATACTGTTATCTGACTCCCTATGTCAATGGCTCAATAGATAATGAAACGAGCGTCTTTAACATTTAATAGAATTTTACACAATGAATAATTTAGATGTATTTTTGACGATATTGTCACTATGTTGATAACTTTCCAATAAAGAGCTTTTCTTTCCCGTTCTTCACGAATATGATTATAATTTTGACAAACTTTGAAAATGCAATAATTAAATGTATTAAAAATTATTATACCTATAATACGTCTAATATTAATATAACACAAAGCTGCTGTTCGTTTAGTTAGACAAGCGTAAGTAAATTATTAAATACGCAACGTCGTCGCCTCACAGCGGTGCGCTAATTTATATGGTGTATGAATATTAATTACATCTAATGTTTACTGAATGATTTACAATAAGCTGCCAGCTTGCGGAGACCACTGATCTAGAACATTACATTATAACAATAGCTACTATCAGAACTTAGAAGGGTGACCGTGACTGCTCAATTTTGTTTCCCCCTTACGTTTTATGCTGAGCTGGTATTCTCATTAAAGGGCAGGAACAGTAATTTATAGTATTTGTTTCCTCTTCATCATATATTTAATCAGTTATGATTAATAACTACTAGTCTGCCTTGCGGTTTCACCCGCGGTCTCATTGTTAGGGGTTGAGTTTTGAAACCCCCTTCCATATAATGGATGCCTACCTACGTTATTTAAGGAAACTAAAACCCAGGTACGTTTTTTTTTCCTGGATTAGATTGGGAATTAGTCGTGGAGGAGTTTGGGAATGAGCCCGTTATTTGAGGAACCCGTGGGCATATTTTCAAGTATTGCAGGTGGGGTTTGATCTGTGCGTGCGTCTCTGTCAATTAGTTTGTTTCTCCATTCAAATATATGTATTTAGGTGTATACAACGACCTTTTTCGATGGTTGTGTATGAATAGTCTCAGGATATTATTACTGTTCTTCTAGTTAGTTAGTTTACTTTCAATTTTTATAATTAGGTATATCTACCATTTTTGCTTTGTGCAATGTTTCTTATAGCGTGTCTGTATGTACAGTACATTAATTAAAATACTATTAATTTAAACCTGAGTACTTGCGTGTAAATTTTTCGAAAGCGCTACTCATGTCACGCCCTCACGAAATGGGTTATATTGTATTCATATTATGATTTATTACTTATGTGAACAATTATATTGATGAAACAATTTTTGTTTGTTATTTGGACTCATTCATAAGAATATAGTAGGCACTATACGCGATGAAATGGTTTAATTTAGTTAAAGTTATAAACACATAATAAAATCAATAAATAAATTAAAAATATATATAATATTTGTTTTGCTATTCGCCAGGACCCCTGATATTTGTGGCTGACGTTGTCGGAAAATTATGATTAGGAAACACATTTTGATAAACGGCGATGCGAGCATCGGGGGTCAGGGAAGTGGAATATTGACTGACATATTACCAATACTCTATAATAAAAGATACAGACAAACTTCAGTTTATTTACTTACTGCGTCTGTCTCCTCTATGCCGCGATTAGACTAATAAATAAAAAAGCAATGTGCCGGCTCCACACATAAACCTAAATTCACTCGCATCACACGTACAGATAATTACATTACCGGTATCCCGTCTGTATTGCTGTTCTATCGGTAAATCATCTTATTTACTTTTACCGTTCAATTTTTACGTATCAAAAGTGAATATTTCTTTTGAGACTACATATATCTTGTTGGTAAAATGTACTGTGTAATAAAAATTGTCTGTCACAATATGACATTGAGTTATTGTTAGAAAATATTAATTAAGGTATAAAAAGAGGCCGCTGTAATAATAGGTTACCACATAATTGTGAAACGGCAAGGTAATAATTAATAACCGCTAATGGGCCGATAGATTTTCTTAATTTTCCAACGAGCACTTTCAACCGATAGGCTGAAAATCATAAAAAGATAATTTTAAATAATAGGTACCTCTGTTATCAACCACACCGGTGCGGAATAATTAAATAATTGCTTCCATTATATTATTAGTATTACCCAATTTGTTATATTTAAATACATAAATTATAGATAAAGAAGTATAGGTAGAAGGACATTGCAGAGGGCCCTCCTAAGGCACTTTTAGGCGATGTGGCATTCCACATCTTGGAAATATAAACTAAACATAACTAAGCATAGTAAAACAAAATAATACTAGGTAGGTATATGTATTTAGCACAGGTATTATTCTAGATTATGTAGGGTTAATAATACAAAATTAATTTCCTGCGTATGTTTGCAATGTGGAACATATCAATAGGCTCTGCGTCAACAAACACACTTCGTCATTATTTGATTAATTATCAAATTTAACACATTAGCCACCCACCTGCGTTAATGACGAGTGATTATTATTATATTGTATAACTCCTTTGATTAAAATACGTTGAGATTTATTACAAGCAAGATTACCTACTTAGTAAATGTTTAGCAAATTATATGAAGGTGAATTTTATCAGAAATGTTAGATCTTTTATTTCTTCAATTCTTGAAAGCAAATATGAAATAAGCAATAATACGGACTACGCAAATTTTGCTAGAAGTAGAATTCAGCAAAGAGTATTTTTTAGGGTTCCGTAGATCGCAACCGGCTACAAACTTAAAACGAATACAAGTTACCAATGAGTTCGCAACTAGTAACGTTTTGCCTAGGAGATAAATGTGAAAAATCACTCTTTTAAGTTTAGGTATGTTCCGTATGTCGCAACCGCAACCAAATTGCTTGAGAAGATAGGTAATGATTCTCTAAAGACATGGTATTCTTGCAACTAGTACCACCATTTTTGTTTAGTAATTATTCAATATCAAAGTTTTTCTACTTTTTCAACATTTTCCTTACTTCCAAATCGGTTGCGAATCTCTATGGATATGCCAAAAACCATTAGTACCACAATTAATGTAAAATGTTGCTTGATTTTAAGCTAATTCTACTGGACTACATAGAATAGTAACATTCTCAAACATAAGATATAAATTGATACAGTATAAGCAGCTTTAAACAAGAATTGGCAAATTGCATATATAATCAACTCATTCAATTGTTCCGCTACGTGGTACGCCACGTCCGCGACCGGCCAAAGGCATTGTTAATATTATTTAGTAGTAGCTCTATCATTTTATAATAACACAGTGTGGTAAGCGACAGAAGCGAGCGACAGTAATAATGAGAGCTGACATAGCCTTGCCTAATTACTAACCAAAAAAAGACATTCTTCTTTTTAGGTCATCAAATATAGAGGTGCGCGTTAATGGCCATGAGTCGTCCGAGACTCAGTCCCACTCAAGTTAAGCAATTATATATGCGCATCCAATTCTTTTCAATGAAGCATATGTAATGTCTGTACACGTGAACTTGATAGACAATAAATGCCAATGTCTTCACATCGCAACTCGGAATGCGAACGACGTTTCGTCCGCGTCGCTTCCACGAAACGTATTCAATGCACGCAATATGCTAAATAAATCCAATGCGTTCGCATTGGAACATAGTGGAAAACTCACCTCTGTATAGTAATTCCTCTGGGTATTGGTTAAAAAAGTGGTGTACGCATTGTAAATTACATTTTCACGCTCTTTTATCTTACCGTGGGACAGAAAAATAAGATAGAGTTAATTTCACCAGATACATTATTAATTTTATATGTTGTCTAGGCGTTATATGCTATACGCGTCTACTCCTTGGTATTTTGGTTATAAAAATTGTTTCCAAGTGCTAACAACAAAATTTGATGTACGTGGCAGCCTAATGTGAACTTTGTTGGTAACTTAGCTTTGTATAAGAGGTGTATAAAGCATCTTGTTTTTACTTAGTTGTTGTTAATAATACTGGAAGTCTTGTGGCTTCACTTCACCGAAATTTGTAAATGAACAAGAATATTTAAAAGGTCAGGATTTGTGACAGATCTTTTCTGATACGGTATTCGGCGTGTGTCGCGAATTCGCATGTACAGAGTTATGCTTATATTGCATGTTGCACGGTAACTTATTCTCTAACAGTTGCGAGACATGAAACAACTTCTATTATAAAATCGATTACTCGAGCATTTCATTACCTGTTGAGTAAATCCTTCCATCTATAGTTCACTGTTAAACAAATATAGTATTTACTAAATCAAAATTGGTATTTGTATTTAGGTTGTTTTCGCTAGCTTTAGCTTCTAGATATTCATGTTCAACCTACTTTAAAAATAACGTTTCATGTTATAATATTATTAACATTTGAAAATCTGATACCTATATTAATGATACCGGTTTGAACAGTACTTATTTTAACATGTAGCAGATGCTCATGGTCCTGAACCAAAAAAACCTTGAGATTCTATAAAATGGAAATATACCTTATTATTATGTTCACATCAGACTCAAATTCGTATGCAATCATATCATACTTTACAATCCTAAAGAAACTATTATGTACTTCTTTATTCTATGTATCGCCAAAAGCAAAGCAGATAATAATCCAAACGACAACATAATCAATGAATTACATACCGTATCATATGTGTCTGATACTAATATATCAGGACAAACAAATACCACAGCACCTGGCCCCTATTCAGAAGCAGACAACGCCACGGACAGAATATAAATATGGTTAAATGACGAGTAGTTAAGTTCAGAAACGTTGCAAAGTGACGGTGTGCAAGACAATGGTGTGACGGTTATTTGCACGCCGGTATTCAACAAGATACAATACGTGTTTGTGTCTTATCTCAGTTCCCACTATCCCGTTCGCATAGAAGTTTCCCATTACACTTTATTTCTTTTTTAAATAGAATAAGGTCAATGAGCGTCATTATATACCCAGTGTTGCGGTTAAGTTTATCTGGCATGTTCTTGTATAATCTGCTGCTACAAGTTTCTTTATCTAGTATGATAGCTATTGTTATTATTTCGCCAATTTCATCAAAATCTCTCATAAGCAATACGTATCTTTGAAAGGATGACTTGATAGAACGTTCTAGATAAATTACATTTTGATGATCTCTTTTGACCGCTTTTAGAGTAAACATTTTCAATCTTTTCGTGCTTCAGTCGTAATGTGTCTTCATCTCGAGTAAAAAGCTTGGGTACAGTGACGAAAAATAATGTACTTTAATGGACGTCAATTAAATAATTCGCTTCTCAATATCCGTCGGTCTTTTCTGTGTGCAAATTGGAAGTTTATTAACGAATATAAAGGGAGATGACGACTTTGAGAAGTATACAAATTCAAGCAAAATTTATACAAAATTTAACAGGAGAAAAGTGACGGGCTTTCTGTTTATGTACAAGCAACGACAAATAATTGTTAACTTAATTGATTTTGAATTTTGCTTTGGTTATTTTTTTGATAATTCGGTAATTATTTCGGCCTTTTATCGTACTCGTATAAACATATTTATTTCCTAAGTAGTTAATGTCCATAAACTAAGCAGTAGTAAACTAGCAGGATATAATCCTCTTAATATACCTCTAAACTAAAAGGCAAAAGCGCAAAATATTATCAAATAAGCTCGTAAAGCGTTCTAGTAGCATTAAAAACTTTGACCTTAGGGGTCCTAAATTGAGGTTGTATTAGGTGTATAAAATTTGGTGGTCGATGTCACGTTCTCCTCGTCCGATGGAACTGCCTCACGCATACAATACATTACGCATTCAGTGCGTTACATGAGAGGCCGTACGATAGCAAAGACGTGCTTGTAACAACCACTCCAAACCGAGAAACACCAATTACTTCTATCTTAATGCTACTGGTAAAATTTAAAGTTATTTCAAAGCATCGCAATCTGAATAGTTTTCATATTCTAGAGGCGGAATCACACCAATCATATAACGAAGTCAATATTCGATTCAAAGAAGGCCATTTCTAGTTTTCCGCAGACGGTCTTCATGTCTAAATTGTGAAACTGTGTCTTTATTTTTAGGTCATACGATTTCAATTATGAGATTATAAAATTCCATTCAAGTTGGACTGTATGTACAAACGTTTTTTTCTGCAGATATGTTTATGGCAAGTACCCACTGAATTGATTATTTATAAGACTTTTAAATATTTCTCCATATAGTCGGCAAATACATACCTATATGTAATTATCATAGTACACTTCGATCTCAGCGCTGTGTCCGACATTATAATATGAAAAATATACACATATTATCTCTTTTTTTCCAGCAGGTGTAGGTTGTGCGAGTAGTTTTTAATAAATTATTAAGTGTATATTCTGGTAATACAAATCTGTAAATTATACTGACGTAAATAAACTCAACAATGGACTTTCTGAAGATTAAAAAATATATAAATTATGAAAGTAACGCCGTAATTAATTTATTATGTGAAGTGGAATGAAACCGCCAACGAGGAAATTTGTCAACTGGGAAACTAAATATTACACAAGGCTATGCCGGGCGTTAAAATGTAGAGCTCCACTCATTAATGCCGCCCCTACTAACAATCCTCGACCTAGAAACTCTACAAGAAACCTAAAGTCATAATAAATTAATTCGACGTGTTCCTGGAAATACAGTGGTGAGATGAAGCAAGTATAACACACGCATAATAGATAGTAGCGGAAGTTCGTTTGCCAAGTTTCGAGTTCAAAATGAGGATAATGAAAAACCATGGTAAGCAACAAATAAGGGAGGTTAACCTCCCTCTCCGAGTACCAACGCGTTGCGGTGCCGACCAATTGAATTGCTCCGCTTTTCTTGCTTTACCGAGAACCAGGCTTTTTGATTAAAACTTTAATAAATCTGAGCTAAGTGGAATATTAACTGTAATGCAACATTTAATTACCGAAGTAACACAATTTCGTAAATCTATAGACGAGAAGATATTCAAAATGAGAGTCTCTCCTACTACTCTACTTTGTAATTTTTAAACGTTGATCAATTAATATTTGATCGATAACTAACAAGTCGAATGACTGAATACTTTTTCATTTAATGCGTTCTTGATGATGATTTCTATATGATAAGAATGAACAGACACATTTACCATATTGCGGTCACTAATTGATTTGTAGTAGGTATATTTAATTGTGGGCAGGGTCCCAAAGAAAAGCTTTCTATTCACACAACTTAATTTTGTTCTGTCGCGTTACATAGAATAACACAATTATATTTACATAACGTGGTGTCACCTCACCACAAAGAAAAATACTGCTCTCCGTAACTCGTACCCAAAAGATGCTCTATGTGCGATAACAGTGGAATAGTAAACTCTACCGTACACCTTTACTCGTCGGTCTTTCGGTAGACAATGGAAACACTTTGGTCACTTTAACTCTAGCACCAACAACAATCTGTTGGTCCTAACAAAGAAAATATAGAGCGTTTCGGAACGCTATATTTGAAAAATTCTAAAAATGTTTGCACTTTTCGTGCTTTTGCAGCCATCTTGGTGGTAGTTACTAACAATGTATATAGAATACATAAATAAGTAGGACGGTAAAAGATATAGGGCAAACGTTTTGGGTTTGCGACTGATCGTTGAGGGTTGTTTGGCCCGTCCATTGGTTTTAATATTTGGTAAAAAAAAAGTTTCACACGTGGCAAAAATGGTCAATCATTTCTTGATACTTCCAGACTGAAGGCCTATTTCATATAAGCGTTGACATTGCACTTAATGCTTTATTATAGAAAAGTAATATTTAATTACTTCAATCATGCTGAATTTAAGGCGATGATATTACAGAGCGCGTTTTTTTATACTTGCCATAATCAATGATTTCTAATGTTGCATCATAGGTACCTAGTAAAAAAAATGGTTTTAAAAAGATGACATCTGTAATGTTCACCATACTGGGTGCGAATCTCATAAAATATGTGAATGATCCTGTTTTCTCTCGCTCCCTTATTATGAATTATTGTTATGGCTCTACATTTTACAGACTAATTCGAAGAATCCCAAGTTTAGTGTAACTTTATTTACAGAGTATAAATATTTTCTCACTTTATATTATAAGTGAGATTTATTGGAACACAATATTTTATTCTTTAGTGTTGCAATGCTTATTGCGTAAACAGAGTAATTTACTTCTGAGGGAAATGGTAAACAAATAGAATTACAAGGAGGGGAGGGCCAAGTCTGCTAAAATGTCATACTGATACGATACTATTGCAATTCCATTATCATTGAGCCGATGTGCGCAGTCTACTAATTCATAATGGTCTCATAATGAACAAAAAGAATGTTAGTACAAAAACTGTCAAAACTGACAACTAAAAGATCATTCTGGCACGATTGCAGTTTCAGTGGAAAATCATCGGAAAGCTAAAAGCTATTATGGCGCCATTATGGTGCTATTGTGTTAGTAGACTACCAAAACTGTAAAATGTGTCAAGTTTGACACCACTGATAGTTCATTGGAACTATTTGGAACACAATTGTAATAGCAGACTTGGGCCCCTGATCGAATGTTCTAAGTTTAAATTGATATCTATCTATACAGGTATTTGTATAGTAAGCCGACTGCTGTTGCATCTGGCTTCGTGATTTTGGTGCACGCACTCTGCCGTCACCGCCGCGCGCCCGCAACCGCGTTTCTTACCTGCCCAGCCGGTCTTCTCTCTCTCACTCTTCACCATAGATTTGTCTCTCTCCATCGCAAACATTGATATGCAACGTCGCATCTGTGTGCTAGCCGGTAGATGTTGCCAACTATACACTTTAATGCCCATTTACACGTTTTTTGGCTCCAGTTTCGGTAAACACATAAAACTTGCAGTAAGTTAGGCAGAAAATGTTTTTCTAAAGTTTTCAGAAAACTTATTATTTTGTGTAAGATCTGAGAATGTTTGTGGAAGTGAAAGTGAAAAATATTAGAAATGTATTTAACCTGAAAAAACTTTTAGTTCGTCCCATTTTATGTTATTTTGAACTGCCTTGTAGAGTTTCTTGGAAGGGTTTTGGATGAGAAGTCTCTTCCTATTTGCACGTAAGTACCTCCTTTTTGACATAACGCTATAAGTTTTCCTTATCATTACTTACTATTCTGACTTCAAATAGGTATGACCGACTACGTAAGACATCTAATAGATATTCGTATTTCTAGAAATTCTGTGTATATATGGATGGACACACAATGTAATGGGTAAACATTTTTTACACTACTATTTGGTAGTTAACGATAGCTGGCAGCACTGGCTTCTATCGGTGCGTCGCCCGCGCAGCCGCACCGCAACGAAACGTGATCGCTCTACCTGGAGGCCACTGGCAATGCATTATGTATATTCTCTACAATGTACCTTATAGACCTAACTGGGCAAAGCTTTTTTATTTTTTTGCCACATGGTTCAGCAGTATTATATGCACAAGTAAAGACATTCTATGAGCAAATAAAACTGGATTTATATTTGGGTTCACTGTATTGGGAGACAAATTCTAAATCGTCGAAAAAGTTTGATAACCTTGTTTTTCATTCTTTATCAATGCTGTACCTACGTTGCTGCAAAACACGTGTAAAAATAGGATACAATTATTATGTTGTCAACATGTATCTTGTAAACAGATTTCTTACAGGTATAAAGTTATTTATAGAACAGTCTAGACGTGTAAAGAAAAGCTTCAGCAAATAATGAAAATCAACTGCCAATTCCCATTTTTCTAACCTAAACATGGTTTTACTAATTTTGGGTTAAACAAATAGAACAAGGCTTATATCAATCAATTCCAGAGCTGAATGGTAATAAACAAATATACAAAAACATAGCATTAGTAATAGGATGTAGGAAATAGTACATACATATTATTTCTGCGCAAACAATAGCAACTCTATTGCTAATTGAAAGAGATGATAATTCACTTTTCAATCAACGTTGAAATTTTCGACCAGTACCAAAATAGTACAGTAAAAAACCGACCGATTTCATCTAGATATCTTTACTTACAGTACCCAATACTAGTTACGTATTTAAAAGGTAAGTTACTCTTACGGCTTTGTACGATCTTTTTCAATTGAAAGTTTTATTCACGACTTTTTCCTAGAGAGAGGAATTTGATGTCAAAATATTTTATAATGTAGATACCTATGTATACTATAGTTTACCACAGCAAATCCTAACTAATATTATAAATGCGAAAGTGAGTTTTGTTTTTTACGCCTTCACGCCTCAACTACTCTACGGATCATCATGTTTCGCATAGCCTATGGTATGGAGAAGGACATAGGCTACTTTTTATCCCGGAGAACGCGGGTGAAACCGCGGGGGACAACTAGTGATACTATAACCTTATAGCAGCCAAAAAAACTATATAAATTGCAAACACTTTGTTAAAAATCACAAGGCAATTTTTTATACGTAAGTACCTACTTTTTATATGTTGAAATGTTGTAACTCCTTGAATTTAAAATCTGTTTCTTTATCACCTGTCCTGAGTACGATACAAAGAATAATAAATGTCGTCAAAAAACAATAAAAACCGTCAAGCATGAAATGTGTTATGTGACTCTACTCGTATATTATTGAAGTGACACATAGTAATATACGTGTCTACTAGGTTCCGCCCGCGGTTTTCCCATCCCGGACTGTCTTCCCCATGTGCCAAGTTTCACCCAAATCCGTTTATCTATTACTACGTAATTGAGTAACAAACATTGTTTATACAAAGATATTCGAAGATTTTTCTATACTTTTCGGCCAACATTTTGAGACATTCATACAAATAATAATTGGACTGTTTTACAAAAAACTTAAACCTACTTCAAAGTACACTAATAAGTAATCAAATCCTGATCTGATGACAATTAGACCAAACGAGAAGTGTACCCCTTTCAAATAGAAAAATAATTTTCCAAATCGGTTAATAAATGACGGAGTTATGAGGTAACAAACATTTAAAAAAAACAACCGAATTGAGAACTTCTTCCTTTTTTAGAAATCGGTTAGAAATTTACTGGGATGCCTATGTCCTAAAACGCCACGTTACAGAGTTATTTGGAAAAAAGGTCGACGTTTGACCACTTCAATAGCCATGA
The DNA here is from genome assembly GCA_951394255.1 of Polyploca ridens. NCBI lineage: Eukaryota > Metazoa > Arthropoda > Insecta > Lepidoptera > Drepanidae > Polyploca > Polyploca ridens. Next base: position 5,392,717 of record OX596251.1, on the reverse strand, counting down.
AAAATAATTTATTAACTATTATAATAATATACACGCTTATAATATACCTAGTTTAAATACTTATGTATGAACTCTATATCATATCAACAATTCCAGGTAGAAACAAACTCCCATGTATTATTTGACAAGGGATAAGACATTGTTCTGTTGCTATTTGATGTAAGATTATGTTTCCTTCAAGAATCATCAAAACATAATTTAACTACGGAAATGTATTCTTATTTACGTAGCGGCTGTTCAATTTTCCATAGATTATAAAAGTACAAAAATGGTGGCTCTTCGCTTCTAGCTCCATAGTCGATTCGACAAAATCTTTAAAAAAACTGTAGTCTCTACCGTGCCCCAGGGGCCATATTGACTCCATTATGACGCCATTGTGTTAGTAGACTACTAAAACTAAAATGTCACAATTTTGACACCACTGAAAGTTTATTGGAACACAATTGTAATAGCAGACTTGGGACCCAGCCTGGGGCCCCCAGGTGTTTTCCAAATTGAATTAGTTACAAGTGGTTAGGTAAAAGTAATAAAACAACCTAAAGTGCCAACGTCAAAAGTCAATGTTGGCTTATAATAACGCTAATGTATTTCATATAATAATAATAAGCTCATGGGAATTCTCTACAAAATCTTACCTCTAGAATCTCGCAATAAAATAAAAAAGAAAATTCGTCAAACCACTACGTCAAGTTTATAGACGATATTTTTCTTCATTTTATTGCCTCGCGAAAGTAAAATAGTGAAGCGTGTCACCCACCTTATATGTTTATTTTACCGCAGTCTTTTCTTTTCGTACAGATTTAGTTCTATAAGTAATGGACCTACCATTCATTATGATTAATGTATGTATTCCATGGTTTTTTATAGTCAATTCATAAATCTGAAACTATCACTTCGTTTGAATAAGACGGAACGCGCTATAAACCTCATCCGGGCGAAAGACACTGTTAGCTAAGCTTGGAATATTATAAATATTCATCAGTCATCCTGTCTCCAGTTCCTTTCATTATTCGCCTTTTTGTTTATTTACGAGATACACAGACCTGCTATTATATTTTTTGCGAGCTAGTGCTCAAGAGCTCTGGTATAAAACACTTCGTTTTAAAAGTGAGCAAATTGGGATAAATTCTAGTATAAAAGTGTCAACTTTGTCACGGATCCTTTTTATATTCACGAGTTTTTAATTTTAAAGTTGTTGCGAGGAGCTACTTTGTGAGGTTGGGAGGGGGTGAGGCGTTGTGGGAGGGGGCGGCGGCGAGCCTTTGTCCCGGATGTGTAGGACGGGACGCGGCCGCGACGAGAACGCACCACATGTTTGCTTTTTACGAGTACAAGCTACAAGCCGAGCGCCCTTCGTTCCGCACACATGTCGCCTCTCGGATGAACGCAAAAAACTGCCACATATATCGCACCGCACCCCAACCCAGCCGACACAGACACGACGCGCCATAGCTCAAGTGATCAACGCCGATGACGCTTTAATTTCACTTACCTATATTTAAACTCGAAACACTTCCGAGTAGAAATAACGTTAGGCCTATAATTACTCACTGTAAAAATACCTAATTGTCAGGCTCGATATGATTGTCGATAATTTTTTTAATTAATTGGCCTGTTGATCGATCGTTGATTCCGAAATTTTGTGATAAGATATTTTAAATAAGTTAATTGAACGAAGTCGTTTAATATATCATTGAAACGAGTTGAGTAGAGGCTGGTGTTAGGGCTAGACACCTTTTAGGTAATTGGAACCGATAAAGGGCTCTCGTATAATTTAAAATAACTGGTAGTAACGTAATGTCATCAACCACATGCGGGTATGTAGGGGTTGGGTCCAATTTTCCTCCACTAATGTACTCGTGATGAAACTTCTACTCCTTACATGTCACCCAAGCATATACCTACATATTACATACCAGCGGAAATTAATTAAGAGCCATTAACTAACATTACATAATAATATATTGCTTAGACCATATATCTATCAATTAACTAAATTATATAATGTTTATCTATACTAATCCATACTTAATATATATTATAAAGCTGAAGACTTTGTAATTGTATGTTCAACGCGTTACTTTCAGGAACTGTGAACTCTCTGAACTTCTAGTCCAATTTGAAATCTTTTTGTGTTAGATAGTCCGTTGATTAACAAAGTAGTAGGTATTATATATAACCCGCATGTATAACCCAAGTTTAACGAGAGTGAAACTGCGGGACACAACTAGTTTATAGTGATTATGACATTCGATAGCTCTAAAGTACTATCGTCAATTTCAGTTTAGACGCAAATATGGAATAACTACTCGTCACCGAATAAGAAATCATTGCAACACTTCAGTTAGTGACAGGAACACAAAATGTCACAAGTTATGCGGTTCTTGTGACACACGACATATTTAGGACCAACAAAGAAATACTTGCGTGTGGCGTGCAAGTGTGTACCACATAGATTTAACTAATTCACTCGAGACTGCACTGACTGTCTCACGCACTGACACAGTATACAACGTATGTGTCTAAAACTGGATTTTGAAGTATGTATATTCTTATTTTGGATATTCACTTATAAAAACTCAATGATATTTTGTAAATACCATCCAAAAACTAATGTACCTTTATGCTGGTGTTAATAAATAGTACGGGGTAGGTACACCACATAGCAAGTGTATTTATTAAATTTCCTTTGTACGAAAATGCATAAATGAATTAAGGGAGAAACAGTTTGTTTACTGGATAGTGAGTTACCGTAACAAAACGGATGTTTACATCAAGCAAATATTTTCACACTGCTTTGGAATATTCAACTCATTCCAAAGTAAAAAGTTAATTAAAATAGCATTTTTATTTGGTAAACATCTCGTTTCGCGTTTATGAAATTCTGTTGTATGAATTCATTGTCTCAATAAGAATGTCTTTTTCGGCTACTTGCTTTCAAGTGCGATTGCCAAAACAACGGGGTTGGGGTGGTGCTTGACGACTGGTTTTCAACCGAGTATGGTAGCCAATCAGGCGAGAACTACTAAGTACCCTACAGCTATGTACAATGTACATAGTCCAAAATGGATAGATAGGGTTGTTAGTTTCAAATTGGCATCTACAAACTTTCCTAAAAGGTTTTACGCGCAACATGCACTGCACTGCCATCATAGTATTTATTTTGCTATCGTTTGTCGATTATTTACCAAAGCCTTTAGGTATACATTCATTCTTTTTTGGTTCTCGTTTCGTTTGTGGTCGCTCGGATATTCATCTCAATATTTTTTCCGTCGGCGATTTTCGAAAATTTTTAGGTCTTTTATCCAAAACATCATACTACATTGTATGGAAAACTTTAAAAGACCTATTCTAATTCTTTTACGGTTGTTTAAAACTTTCAGCGCAACAGCAAACCGTAAGAATTAACGTCACGTAAGCCTTGATGATATAGATTAGGGAAATTGTACAGAAATGTTGATTGAGTTAAGCTTATTTAATTGTCTGTCTTATGAACTAAGGAACATTTGTAATATACATATATTAGCTGTAATTAAGTTTTCGTCAGATCATCTGAGATTCACTCAACCATTGCGGTTTTACCGTTTACATCTATTTTTAATTGAGATTTATTGAAATGTATAATTCAGATTAATTAAATATCCTTTTAGAAGGTATTTGGAATTGATGATGCAAGGCAAATATTTATTGAAGCTGTATTAACTATTTATGATTAAATTACTTTGAAATTTTCGATAAAAGATGTGCTAAAAACTAAATTGAAATCTTTAATATTACCGGAGCTTTTGGATAAAATAACAGGTAAAAGACATTACTCAAAATTTTATTTCATAGTCAAGAGTGAACATTAGCAGGTAAAGGAATTTCGTTAAAAATAGCGTATTATTACAAACGGCATGTTAAGATTTAATAGTTTCATCTTATAATGTTTGGTTTCTTTACAATGCGACCCTACATTTGTATGAGCCCTTATTTGTGAGCAGGTACCTAAGTCATGGCAACAAAAGACCCTCGGCAACGCTCTCGAGCATAACAAAGAAAGTAAGGTGTACCTGGTTACCTGAGGCCAATTCAAATACGCAGATAAATTATATTCGTACGCGAAATACGTAGTAAATTTCATAAGGGGAGAATGTGTCCTATAATTGTGTTAATAAACCTTGTATAGTAAATAAAACTGGCATAGATTACAATCTATACTAATATATACTAATCTATATGTACTAATATAGGTAATAAAGCGAGTCTTTTTTATGTTATTGTTTATTTCAAAGCGCTAGAACTACCAGTTGAATATCCCCGAGTGTCATAGGCTACTTTCCATCCGGGTAAAGCGGGTGAAACCGCGGGTGATAGCTAGTAAATAATATATATTGGTGAGCTGATAACTACGTCTTTATGTCGTCACTGTAGAATGTTACTGGACTACTCTTAGGAAGTAAAGTAGAAACCTTCTAAGCTAGACAAAGGTCGGCAATAGGGTTGATTCCTAGGTAAAAAAATAGTAGGTTATTCTAATTACTCTGTCAGTTAGATTATCAAAAAATATTGCACACGTATATTGCTTTACCAAATTAAAAATTGACAACGTGAACGATGAACCAAGTCAAAGTTCGGGAGTGGGGGCTCGTGACGTCACGTTAGAGTAAAAATGGTACTCTACGCGCGAATTTCAACACACGATATCTCCGTATTTTTTTGTTTGATTGACTAAAGAAAACATACGTGTCTAATATTTTTTGATAGCTATCTAGCCCATTCCCCAATTGCAACGGTAACCACTACCATCACGATCCGCCTGCCTGCTTGTCAGCCTTGCAGGATAAAAATAAAGTATCTCAATAAATAAACTCAATTCTTACGAACAAACGTGTTGTAGGAATGTAGTTGGTAAAATGAAGTGAAAGGTAGGGGCCAGAAATAAACTTGTACCGCGAGTAAGACTATAATCTTTGCGAACAAATACCAGAAAATCACACACGCATCGCCATCCTACCGTGGTCTTATTTTCCCCTATGGGAAATACGCGATAACGTGTACCGTAGCAGTTATTCGTAGCGTACACGTGTTCGTAGGGCACGCACGCCACTCGCTTGAACAACCCTGATTGCAATTTTTATATAATTTTCAAGTAAGTACGTAAGTATTTTTAATCGACTTCAAAAAAAAGAGATTATCAATTCGACACGTAGGTGTCGAATTGATAATCTCTTTTTTTTGTTAATATTACATACATACGTATGTAATATTAACTGCAATATATTCACATATGATGATCTATTAGGGCTTTCAAACAAATATACAAAATTTCATAGGTGTATGTATGTATGTATGTGATATACATACAAAATCGAATCAGTGTCAGGTTAGAGTTATTTCATACCTTTTAGTGTATTTGGAAGTAGTTTTTTTTTAATTTACTTTTTATTTATTTATAGAGATAAATTGTCACATGTATATTTATGATGTCATAATCCGTTTAGCCATTGCTAATCGGATTGGAATGATATTTATACATAAAAACAAAAAAATATTTTCTTTTTATACGGAAAATCATTAGATCCCTGTGGGACGGGGGTAAAACCGCGAGATGGATACTAGTTATTATATAAATATCATTCTTAATTATCATTAAAAATGTAGGTAATCAATAGCAGTCTAGTCAATTGGGAGTAGGTCAGTAGTTAAATGTTATTTAAAGTACGTATATCATACTAATAAATGCGAAATAGTGTGGGTAGGTTTGTTACCGCTAAGCTCTATAGCCGCTACGGATTTGGATGAAACTTTACACACAGATAATTCTTACCCTAGAACAATATATAGAATACTATTAATCCCGGAATCACGGGTGAACCACTCAAAAAGATTTTAATTAAAATTGACTGTATGAAATAATATCATTAATAACATAATAGTAATTCAATTATACCTTTTCCACGTATAATCTTGTTTTAATGAATTTAATAATTATTTGTAAAATATAATATATTCGCAATTGATTCCCTATCAAACCAAATATCTCCTGAATCAGATGAGCTACGTTATCACAACACAGAGAGGTAGCATTCTAACCCGGTATTGGACATCTAGACATTGTGATGAGACCTATTCATTAACTTATTGAATAGAATAGCTAGAGCTTCGAACTACCTATAAAATAGAATAAAACTCTTACAAACTCTCAATTGACATGTACAAATCTACTATCAACATAAGTGTATGGAAACTTTTGATATAATGTAATATGTATATTGTAACGTTTTCGTAGCAACTCGTAGCACATTTGATCTAGAGTAATATTTTGTGAAGTGCTTCGTGGTTGAACTTTCCTCAATAGTCGCACTCTAGGGATAATGAAACAACAGTAAATATATGTATTCTGTTATTCACATGCCATTTTCTTTTATCATCACAAAGTTAAATATTGTTTTATCATCACAAAGTTAAATATTGTTTGTAAGTTATTTTGTTGGTACCAAACAAAATAAGAAAAGTCTTCACTTTTCGCCATAGCAACTATTATGTTAAGGTTTTCCTTTATAAAATAAATGATTTTGTAGAATTGAGGGAACCTTTGGCTTTAATTTATTATAATTAATACTCTGTATAAAGTTATTAGATCTAGCTCATTGACACAACGTGCCGACTTACTCAAGAAATTAATTTGGAAAATAAGCGTTCTAATTTTATTTTCCTTATTTAGTGTACTAACAGTAATACATAGTCCCCTGGTATTTTAGCAACAGTTGAAGCAATTGATCTTGATGAAGGAGCTTATGGGCAAGTAAAATATTGAACTTATACATACCTAATTAAAATTATAAGTTTTTTTTTCATCTACTCCCAACAAACCATGTAAAGTTCCCGGTATTTCATTTTTACAAGCTTTTATTTAACTTGCAATGTATGTATGTATAAACATACATACATAAATTCCACCCGAACAAACGTTCGGGTGGAATCTTGCAAGTCGAATTTCACCCACTTCCAGTGGTCGGATTGACTTGATATTTGGTATACATTAGTGTATTGGATGACAATGCAAGTACAGTCAACAAAAAGTACAGTCACTCAAAAAAAGCTACTATTAAAAATTTAATTTTTAACAAAGAACTAATTTCATGTAGTAAGCGTGTCTCAACCGCGAGCGAACGAAAGAGACAAAATGATATATCAAAATCATTTTTTTTATCGCTATCGTGTAGTTCATATACGAGTATTATGTTCTATAACCAGTAATTTGAACAATCGATCCATGTGCCGTTCCCCTTACCCCCCACACCGAAGACACCGTTAACTTGTTGACATCAGTTTGTGTACATCTAGTGAATTTGCGATCATATCATACGTTTATTTAATTAATCTATCTAGGTATAAAAGGACAAATTGACTGACAGATGCGCGCACTGCTCTAACCACAGGGTTTTCAGCAACCTCAAATTTTGTAGATTTCCCTAATACACGGTTTTCTTAATATTGTAATTGTAGGTATCCAATCTCAATCAGTGTTTTTTATTTAAATATCAACAGAGTATAACGATTACGCATTGGAAAAAAGTTTTACCTACTTTTAAAATAACGGTTAGTACTTTTTGTTTAGTTATAATCTGTTTAGTTTATTTTAATGGAACTCTTAAACTATTCGAAAGTTAATTAAGACTCCGGTAAAAAGCGCAATTTCTTATTTTGTGGTAAGGGCATGCGGCCACGACAACTTTGCGGCGATACGGTAGCACCGGGTTTTGTAAACATGTTTCAGAAACGAGGCAGAAGCGATTCGGTATTTATTTATTTCTAGGGTTGCCATACGTCCCGTATATACGAGACTGTCACCGTATTTGACCATCAAATTCAAAAAGTATTTATTCCATTTAGGCTCTGACGAGATACTTATGAACGTTAACAAAATGACTACCTCGTGCATGTCCCGTATTTCGAAAATTTCGACACTGACTGGGCAATCAAAAAATATATTTGAAAAAAAACTAGGTACTACTTAAAAATTTTGATTCAGATACCTACTATTTTATTTTTTATATCATTTATTTGTTAATTTTGATGCTTACTGCGGTTGTGATCCGAAGGTTTTAATTAAATTAGTATACTGAATAAACTTTATATAATTGCACTGTGATTAAACTCAACAGATTCTCAATCTCTATATTTATTTATTTCCCTTGGTCACGCCATAATCTGAGAACGACTGTACCGATTTCATCCATATTTTTGATAGAGATAGCCCATGGTATGGAGAAGGACATAAGCTATTTTTTATCCCGGGCACGCGAGTGAAACCGCGGGGGAGAGCTAGTTATAATTATAAAGATAGTATGTATCAAAACATCACCCGTACGCACCGCACACAAACCGCATATAAATACACGCATATTTGTGAACCTCACAGCAAAGCCTCTAGAATACCACGACACGACAAACACGGCCATTTATTTCTCAATGAAACATTTAATTAGCGATGTATTAATGTTAATACCATTCGTTAGGTAATTGTCGACTTTATGCCAATTAAAATAGATTCATAATAATTTGTTATTTTACAAACAGATTATTGTGATTTATATTTTTATACTCTCAGTGAGGTAAGGAGAGATTCCATTTTAAAATAATAATTGGGATTTAATGTTGTGGTAGGCTATTGGAAGATTTTCGACTGTAGTTCATAAACAAAAATTTGTTGAAAAAAAAAAAAAAACTGCACTCCTTCTCCATATAAACTTTAACTATCCAAAACTCACACTCCTCCGCGCGCGCCTAAAAAGGATCCAGAAACTTATCTTATAATTTAATTATACCTATAGATCGCTTTCCTAATTCTTATTTGGATATTGTTTGTATATTTCAAAATGTAGGAATAGAATTACTTATGATTAATTATAAAAAATTTCGTCATAACATGTAAGTAATTGTTCGTAATATGCAAGCTTGATAGTCAGTAAATAGAAAGTGAGGCTGCGTGCTACTGACACTGGCAGCCAATCCTGATAGGAACAATTGGACAGGCACTGCTAATTATGGTAGTTACTGCTAAGTAACTAATTATGAAATTCATAATGTAACTCAAAAATGAACAGATTTAAGATTATCTCAAATTCTTTATCATGCGTACTGTAAATTCTGTACTTTAAATCAACAAAATTATTATGCGTATTTTTGTATATCATTACTATGACATAAGAGAATAATACAACAGCAACACATACTTTTGATTTAACGCATTATTTGTTTTTGGTTAATTAGTTGACCAAAAAAAATCCTCACCTTGACATCTATTTATATATTAGAAGCGTGTAGTTTCGTTAGAAAATACCCACATTTCTATACAAAGCAAGCTGATCAAACGCGACGGCACGCATTGAGATTTAAACATAAAATAATATTGCCGTCATCTAAATTAAAAATGCACAGTGCCAGTCCAAATGTTATGACCATAAAAATCTTTAATCAAATACCGGATAAACTTAAAGAGGAGCAAAATGATAAAATATTTATAAGACGCATAAAAAATCTATTAATTAAAAAATGTTATTATTGTCTAAATGATTTTATAAATGACCCATTCACAGAATTTAAATAATATAATATTAAAGCTATCACCCAATTATTTAATAGTACTTCATTTTAAAACGATGTATCACAAAATATCGGTCCGTCCCCCTTCCTTCTTTTCTAGCATAAGAATATTATATTAAATTGCTACACCCTATTATTGGGTAATTATGTATAACATTTTAAATACCCAATGTACATAATTGCAATAAATGATTGAGTATTGAGAAAATTGTCACATTATAAATATACCTAATAGAAACCAACTTTTTTAATCATATGGTTTACCAATGATACAGTACCTATTTTATTAGTACAAAATATGTACCTATTGTGAACCAAAATACAGATTGATTAAAACTGAATCGAAAGCAAATATTAGAGTACCTGCTCGTTCATAAAAAATTTTTTTTTACCATAACTCTCAAGCCACCACCTTAAGCGGGCGCGTCACGTTAGCCTACCTCCATACAAAACTAAATCGGCTTTAGTCAGCGAAAGCTAAATGGACCAATCTACAAATTTTCTCACGTACATTGTCTTTGTAAGGGTGTAAAATCCGTCTCAGGCTAACTCCTTTAAGTATTGTAGAGCTATTTTCAGCTTACTTTCATAACATTTAGGTAATTGTAAGCGCCTTAAGTGATAATATGGTTAATTGTTGTAAAAACAAACTGTCTTATTACATAAGATGGTTTAAGCCAAGTTTTAAGATAGCCCAAGTTTTAAGATGGCTCTTTTTATTTTACGATGTGAGAAATTGACGGATATGGTTTTCTAGACTTTCTTTAAACTATTTCACTTAATAGGTAAGGGGTATAAAATACTAGCTCTCAAGTGTGGGTTTGCAGTAATACACTGGATGACGATACAAAAAGCACAAACTTACTTCAAGACTTGAAGCCACGTCATTCAAAGAGACGTATTGAGTGAACTGAAAAGAGAGAAAAAATGATTTGAAGAACTAACAAGTTTGGTCATTAGATGATGAGATGTTGCGAAGTGTACTAGATCTTGTCATTAAGGATCTGGTGCAATGGTAATACAGTGCTCATTTCCTAGACATTTACCACATTTCTACCACGACTAGATATATGTATTGGTGTCTTTATTATAAGTGGTCAATAAACAATGGAATATGTAGAGCCTTGAATATTTTATTAATTTTATTCATGATATAACCGCCAGATCCCTTATTCATATGTTGATACAAATATATTGATTTTAAGTAAAGCAAGCCAATCAATCATTTTGAGCGTATTACCTACGCATGCCCATTTCAGCCAAATTTTATAATAGATATGTGCAAGATCAGGAATAGATACACAAATAGTTGAAATTTGGAATCACTGATCTATAATAGAGTTTCCCAATGGAGTCAGCATGGAGTTCTTCAAAAAGAACCGATGTGAAGAGATTTCTGCAGGGTCGGCAACGCGCGAGTAATACCCCTGTTGTTGCAAGCGTCCATAGGCTACGGTAACCGCTTACCATCAGGCGGGCCGTTTGCTCGTTATCTACCTAAGTATGTAGATTTTAACATAGTACGTATATAATTTCGTTATCGTTTACAGTTAGCTTTAGATAGTTTTAGATTCCGTACTGTGAATGGACAAAGAACATCGATGATAGGGCTCCAACTCCGAACATCGACTGACTTAGCCATCGATTGTGGTACTACATATCTTGGGCGTGGCAACCTCTACACGGCTCGTAACACTTACACCATAATTAATTGTTATCTGACACGGTAAATAGCGTAATGTAAGCCCGGCCTGTACCTACACTTAAAAGAAATTAACTGCGTTCAATTTGGAATATATTGAGGTTAAAGTGGTCCTTTCTCGTTTGGAAGCATGCTACAAAACAAATGACTGTGCAAATGACGTGTTGTTCATTCGTGGTCATTTTAAAATCGCTTCATTCCTCAGGACACTGTTTATTTAGTATCTAGGCAACCAACCCATTCTGCAGATTTATTTAAATAACAATCAAATAAAACTTCGACCGATTTCAAGGCTCACTTGAAAGAGAAAACTCAGTAAAAAAGGAGTGATCCTTTACCCGAAGAAGCCAGGATAAAATCTTATTAGTTTATTCAGACTTTATAAAGTAACCGAAACCTTTGATCATTTCTGTTATGAACTGTCTCTTTTAACACTTCTTCTTTGCTTCGATAATGATCTATATATTCAAAACAAATCTTTGCTACGTTATTTTTATGCTTTCCATGACATACCCGCAGATCTATCATACACAAAATATTTACCTACTAAGTTTAAAAATATGGATATTATTTGAGTACAAATATATTTCTTATGAAATCTTATTAACATATAGTAGGTAGGCAGTACCTTATATAAAGATATTATAATACGTAGGCTAGGGCTGTCATATCACTCATTTACATTATGTTAAGTATTTTAGCCGTAACGAATGATAAATGTAGGTTACTTAGCATGAGGCACATTTAATTCCACAATAGTTGTCTGAAATGCAGAAACTAAGTAATTAAAGGAACTTCATTCCGAACCAACGTTGTGCGGACTTGTGCGTAAGTACGTCTGGCAAACTGTTACGACCGTTACTCAGCGGATCCGCCAGCCACCGATGCAGTCCCACCGAGCTACCTCCTTACCACTCTTGGCACACATTGCGACCAGTTTACTTTAATTGATTAGTTTCATTCTCACACTTTTGTCGAATATCATGAAACATAACAACCATCTGCTCGCGTCGCGTCTGAATATAACAATATACAAACGAGGATTGCTTTGTTAGTACCAAATGTTCACGTATTACGCTATCTTTCATTTCAAGTATCTAAAGATTATTTGTTTTTATTAAGGAATATGCTACAGCTATAGCCATCTGTTTGTTGTCGAGTGAAAGTTTACAGGGAATGATTATAATAGTAACGTTACGTTTATTTGTTCTAACTTATCTCAACTTAGGTATGCATGAATGAGCGTGGTTATATTGGTAGTTGTACATTGAATTATTTACTGTGTAGTGGGTAAACTACCGCAATAGAATGACGTAACTACTATATCAAATAAATCAATCGTTCAATTGGATTTGCTATGTGTGCTAGTTACGAGTAGATGTAAAATGTCGTCGTGTCGTCGCGACCTTATTTTCATGTTTATCCATCCGCCAACAGCTCAACAAACTCGCATACATTACGGTCACCTTACCTTAGTTTGTTAGGTTTAAAAAAAGGATTTAATTACTTCTTACGATCGCATTATACATTTTAATAGTTACTGTATATCAATTTATTGGGAATTTGATAACATCATCAATCAAAATATAATGCAATTTGAATAGATCAGAAAGATTTATCATTAGAAGCCGTAAATCTGTTATAATCAGATACTTAAGCATCTCTAGGATGCTACGAATATTCGGCCATTATTCGGTCTATTCAAATTTTTGTTATCGAATGATAGGCAGTATTCGATAATAAAAATTGAATAGGTAGATATGTACTTAAAATTATGAGTGGCAAGTTATGGTGGATAAAAATAAGTTTTTCAGCATTTGTTGGAAGCAAATGATTACGTAATACCAGCATCTGAAAATAATGTTTGTACTAAAACGATTGCTAGGAGACGCAAGATAAATCGCGGTGAACTTTATTAGGCAACGATATTGTTTTGAGTTTGCCCACCACTTGAAAGGGTAATAATAATAAATTTATTTTCTTTCTCCTTACAAACTAGAATAACAATTTATACGATAAACATGACATTTTAAAGTTTGTAGGAGAAACTGGTATCCAAGCTAAGCCGGAGCCTGTGTTAAGGATAACCAGCCTCTTCCACCACGGACTATTTTAAGCTATGCAGAAACAGATGCATGCAGAAATATGTGTAAACATGATTTAGAGAAAGATATAAACATAAAACAACATAATATAACATTTAAAATTAAAATCTACGTTAAATAAATTATGGTTATGTGCGTGTGTGTGTGTGTGTGTGTGTGTGTGTGTGTGTGTGTGTGTGTGTGTGTGTGTGTGTGTGTGTGTGTGTGTGTGTGTGTGTGTGTGTGCGCGTATGTGTATGTGTGTGTGGGGGTGTGTTTGTGTGACTGATTGCCCTACGGATAATAGATGCCTTGGGATCGAGAGCTTCGGGACTCTTTTAAGCCACGGAGATGCACAATCGGCTGAGTGAGAGGTGTGAGAGTGTAATTTTGGTGTATGTGTGAGAGTGTGAGTGTAGTTTTCGTAATTGTTATGTATGTGTGTGAAAGTGTCTGATAGCCCTACGGTCACGAGAATAAATGCCTTGGGATCGAGAGCCCCGGACTTTTTAGCCACGGAGATGCGCAATCAGGTGAGTATAAGTAGTGTGTAGTCTAGCAACAGGTTATGAGTTTTAGCCAGCCTTTTAATGCAAGGATTTCAGGGAAGTGCCTCATTGAAGGAATTTAAGAACTGATTCAGTCGCATCATAATCAAGTTGAATAAGCCAATTATATACTGCCTTTTTACATTCATGATGTGTTTTTTTATGTAAGTCCAGCTGCCTATTTATTTTGTTATACACAAAGCCACCCAAAAAACAGAAAAATCTATGTGAGAATGATGTTTTTGGATGTATATCCAATGGACATACATACCTACGCCTGGGCTCGGTAGATGGCGAAGGGAGACATTGAGAATGTTGTAGAAGAATAATTTGTTGCACGTAAAGCTGTCTTACTGTTAGAACTTCACAATAATCATATAACTCTGTAGTTGGATAGCGAAAAGGTTTGAAAGTGCTAACCTTCAGTACAGCTCTCTGCGCACGTTCTAACTTAAGAAAATATGTTTTAAACGTACCACCCCAGGTGGTAATACAATACGTCAATATTGATTGACATAAGGCAAGGTATACTTCTTTCAGAATCATGCCGTCGGCTATATATCGCAAATGTTTAAATATATATATTAGTTTACGGACACGGCAAGTAAGAAGTTCAATGTGGTATTGAAAGGTAAGATTATGGTCCATAGTAACTCCTAAATATTTAAAGATATTAGTTCTACAGATAGACGGGCAGTTACAGTTGGAGGACGAGTTTGAGTGTTGTCTATGCGCGAGTATATTAAATTGATTTTCAGCTGGTTGGCCTCTATTATTGATGGAGAAAGTCATGTATTTAGTCTTATCGACATTTAGCGTGAGTTCGTTTTCTGTTAACAGATTATAAATTTGGTTAAATCCTTTTTGAGCAAGATTGAAAGTCTGTCCCCAATTATCGGCTGTAAATACAATTGCAGTGTCATCAGCAAAACAAAACACTTTTCCATTTTCAAGACTAATATTGCAGATGTCATTAATATATGCCAGAAATAGAGTTGGGCCTAAAATACTCCCCTGAGGGACACCGTATTTAATTTCAAGGGACTTACTTAGATAACGGCCAATTTTTACCTGCTGAGTTCGATTTGAGAGGTAATCAGTAAAAAGGGCGTGTTGTATGCCCCTAACACCAAGCGTCTCGAGTTTAGACAAAAGTCGGGGGATTGAAACCGTATCAAAAGCCTTAGCCAGATCTAGGAAGACTGCTAAACATTTTTTACCTTTGTCCAGAACTTTAACTATTGTATCAACTAGTGAATTTACGGCGTCAGAAGTGGACTTTCCTGTTCGGAAACCAAATTGGTTTGGGGATAAAATTCCATTATCCTCAAAAAATTTAACAAGACGGTTATTCATTATGCGCTCAAGGATTTTAGACAAAGACGTTAGGACAGAAATAGGGCGATAGTTATTGACACGGTTTCTCTCCCCAGACTTGTATATTGGATGAACAAGTGCATGTTTGAATCTATCGGGGAAGATACCCTTATTGATACAAATATTAAATATATGTGTCAACGGTGGGACAAGAGAATCTTTGTTATGTTTTAAAATACTTGCAGATATACCATCAATACCAACGGCACAATTCGTTTTGAGAGAGGATATTAGACGGTCCACCTCAAATGGATCAGTCTCTAAAAACACCAATGAATCACGGCTTCTAGCAGGGGTACATTTTGTAGTGAAAGAAGCGGGTTTTTGAGTTTTTATCTGCTTTGCGAGTTCTTCACCGACATTAACAAAGAACGAATTTACTTCATCCACCGCAGTTTCTGGGCAGTCAGAAATATTTAACAAATCATTTGGCAATTCCTTAGTTTTATGCGAGTTGGTCGTCTCTTTAACAACATCCCATAGGCGCTTAGAATTATTACCTGCTTTTTTAATTTTATCTTTTTCATATTCTCTTTTTAGCCTTTTTAGTAAGTTGTTACAGAAATTTCGATAACGTTTATAAATTTTCTCGTGTGTCTCATCATTTGGATCATCTTTAAGTTTTTTGTGCATTCTGTCTCTGTTTCGGATACACCTGAGGAGACCAGGTGTGATCCATGGTTTAAGTATTCTATATCTTTGTGGTATGTATTTAATTATTGTATTTTCGAGTATGGCTCTGTTTATAGAATTAAGGAAATATTCTAAGGCAGAATTAGGGTCATCACACATGTAAATAGGAGAAAAATTTATTTTAGTTATATCATTTTTCAGATTATTGTAGTTTAATATAGTTTTAGTCTTGTTTTCAGGTTTTGGTAGACAAATTTTATTTAACATTAATAATACGGCGTTGTGATCAGTGACACTGGAGCTAACAACGATTGAGGTGGCGCGCAAAGATGACTTTAAAATTATATGGTCCAGACAAGAACTAAGACGAGTTGGTAGATTGTGAGCAGGAAGGAGACCGTGAGAGGCAGTAAGATTTAAATAATCTAGAGAATTGAGATCCTTGTTTTCGGGTGTGATATCAATATTAATATCTCCAATGATTACAAAATTTTTGAGGTAGACATTTCTCGTAAGTATCATATCAAGGGAGTTACAAAAAGTTGTAGTGTCTTTGATGGAAGGGGATCTGTAAATAGAGAGTATACCAATCTCATCTCCCACTTTTATAAATAGGAATTTTCTACGATCTAGGCGAACTGTATCTTATTTGCAATTGCACTTTTCTTAATAATGATTTTGATAGTATTGCATGCATAGCTTATTCATCGAAACATATTCGGAAACTGTCGTGTATTTCAATGATTGTATCATGTTCATACATTATATTTTTATTTATTTTTCTCTTTCCATTTAAACTATGATTTTTTATTTATTACTGGTATTATTTAGTTTACTCAAGATGATTGTTGTAACACGAACTCCTTGCAAATTATTAAATACTCCTGCATCGCCCCCTGCACTGCAATAAAACATGTCCTGGAACCTAAAATCTGGATCAAGTGCGCAAGAAATTCACAAATTTTTCACCGAATAATTGGTGCTTCGGTCGAGAGTGTGTCTTCGATGCATAAATCACTATTGCCTAAATACTTAAAACAATAACATGTGTCGAGAGAGTTTTAAACGGTGCGTTGCAATCTGAATCCGATACCTACTTAGGTATAGTGGAGCGCCCGCATGCTCCCACGGTCTCGTCTTACCAACTGTGTGTCGCCTTCCCATCAGCTCCTCACTTGTGCGATCCACTTACTTGTTCTCGCCATTAACAATGCGGAACACGTGTGTCCAAGTGTTTCAGTGTAAGTGTAGCCAGCGATAACAAAGATTCACATTCTTCTTACGTACTATACTAATATACGCTTACTAAAGAACAACGAACGGCCGAGAATTTTAAATGAAACTTGCTCGTATATTTTATAATAGTGGCTCCTTGTATAACATTTGTGCTTGGTACAACAGTCTCATCTAATATTGAGGTAATGCTAAGCATTGTACCTGTATGGTGAGCGGACTTTTGGACAAAACTTGGTTCTAGTTAATGCTCATTAGTTACCTTACCACCTTTATTTTAGAAATAAATGTCTTCGTTATCTTTAAATCCAAAGAGGTAAAACAGAAAGCCATTATAAATCGGTAGCAGACATCATTAAAAACCAAATTTTGTTATACCAAATTAAAGGTCAAAAATATTCGTATATAAAAAGAGTTGTAATCGGACTCAAGGGACCAATATTTTTAATTTGACTTGAAAATTAATCCCTGGAGCTTAACTTATATTTTAATCTTTGTGGGTAGCCGCGTTACGCAAAAGTGACCTTTGACAATAATTGAACAGGACGATGTTAAATCTATCGTAAAATAAGATACATGTGACGTCATTTCCTGTGAGCTCTCTCAGCCTTACCTTTCACAATTATTTTTGGGGTTCAACTTGGGAGGGGTACTTTGATTTGACGATAGGGATCGCGACTTATTTCCAAGATTGGTTTTCCTTCAACTGTCCCTTCTATAAAGGTGAACGATGGGTTATTTCATTGAAGAACAAATGCACAGGTATAGTGTTTGCTTACCTTACTTAAGTATAGTAGTATAAATGAATGAAACTATTCCGAACTCGAAAATATTCCGTTCAATAAGTACAGAGCAGAAATAGTCTAATATGTCTAGATGTATGCTCGGAACTAGGGTAAATAACTGCTTCTTTATAGCATTAAATAAAAGGTATACCTACTATAAAAATGTTAGGTAAGTAAATATAGAAACCTTAGAGGGGAAAGGCTCGTATAAAGATCACACTCCGTAATTAGCTCACATGTAAACAAAAAGGTTGAATGAAGAAATGCTTCGGGAAAATTGTGCCTTTATATAAGCAAAAATGTTTTTGTAACAGTTATTACGTAACCACAATACGTTATTATCAAGAAAAAAAAAACACTTAAATTACTTAGTAAAGAATGTGTCGATTATAAACACGCAATTATTATTTTTGTTGCGTAAATATTTTATATGGTTTATAATTTGAGCCTATTTGTTATAAAGTGTCGTAATAAAAGTGAAAAATATCCCAATGTTTATTTATATGCATATGATTGTGTTTGATTCATGGATAGTTGAGCCCGCGATTGCGTTCGTGCGGATTCCGTAATGATTCCCGAGGGATTTTATAACGGATCTAGATAAAAGGTATAACATATGAAATGTTGGCAAATTGTCATCATTTATCGTGCTCTGCGTGATGCGAACACACAACAAGTTCTCAAGCACGTAGAACAATACAATGTTTTTGTGGTTATTGTGCAGTGCGCATTGTGCGTAGACTCTACATGAGATTTTCCCAATTAGGTACATGGTATTGATTTAGATACGTAACATATGGTTTATATATTGTTTATTTCTCACAATAAGATTTCCAGAAACACATTAAATTTTATCAGATGATTGAAATTGCCAACCACACAAAAACACGACTGAGCCTGTCCCAAAGAAAATAAAAGTTAATAAAAAAACATTGTTAGATACGAGTAACTTGTGAAAATATGTCGAAACCGATTTTATTTATCTACGTCGACTTCGTCCGTCTTTCAATTTATGTTATCAAAGAAAATCTCTCAGCTATATCGGTGCCATTTGTCAGGTCAGGGGGCTACCCCGGCTTGGATGGAGGCTCGAGGCTGGAGAGTTGGGGAACGGTACGGTGTTGACAACAAATGTGATTCAAATGTGACCGTTTTGTGCCTACGTAATATGCAGACAAATGGGAACACATCAGTTCTATCTCAAGACAAGTCATTACGCTTAAAGTTAAGATAGCGCCGACATGCTTTATCCAACGAATATAACTCTAAAACAGAACTAGTCTACTTTTTTGCATGCAATATGCATGCGATGAAAAAAATATGTTTTTTTTTATAAAGGAAACTGCGCTTGGGATGCAATCAACAAGTTAGATTAGGTTCGTTCGGATCCTCGGACATATTAAGACTGGATCATAAAGTTGACCTGGGTTGAATGTTTGAAAATAGTTAAAAATATTAACTTAATAAGACAGCACGATCTGACATTTTGGAATTATAGGTCTTTGTGCCACCTAGTACCTATATCGACAAAGTATCTCCGAAAATGTATAGCATCAGAGTATGATATTGCTGGAAATAATTTTCCTCGAATCTTTATTATAATACACATGGTTGTTTTTGATAGATTGCGGCCTTTACGCTACATTTCGATTCTTGGTTACCTTCAATAGATACATATATCGGTATAAACATTTTATATCTTGTGTTTCATTTATGTAGTCCACTCTTTTGTACTAATCAGGACGCAAATATAGATTCCGATGTCATCATGGAAACTGCTTCTAAATACATCCGATAAAGTCGAGTATACAGAATAACTTACCATTAATATATAAAATTACTCACTTATTCATAATCACTTTTTAACTAAATCAGTGTAAAGTGTGCCCCGTCTCACTCTTTCGATCACCAAATGTCACCTGTCAGATAAAGACATCGGAATTTTAGCTAATCAACGTTTGATAACTTTACTGTGAATAAGGGGGTAAATATATATTCTTGGACATTCTTTGTACACGCCATTTGATCCCAAAATAACTGATGGTGTAAAAGGTAACTGAAACTACATAATATTATTATTATATCCAATTATTATCCTTCAATCATGATATTTTACCAAGATATATCTTCAAGTGAGCATGGTTGTAATGCTAGTTTCACAGCCAAGATTATTAATAATTGAGCTAACTAGAAACATAAAAATACGTAGTATAATAAGAACATTATTATAATATCTCAATCATATATTACAAACTTAATTAAGAGTCCTAGTCCATTTTATTTAATACCTACCGCAGAACCAATTTTACATCGAGTAAACGGCGCTCCAGTTCTAACCGCCGTATTGGCGTAATCACTTGTTTTACCTACCGTAAAATTATGCTATAACTTATATATTACTATTATAGCGCTTCTACACTTAGATTAACAGTATTTAATTGCAAAGTAAGTTGTAGATTTACTAGTCATAGTAGAGACAAAGAATATTACGTTCGCAAACGATACCGCATAAATCAAAGAGATTGTTTACGCACTGTTTGTGAAACTGGATTAATGTCCTTGCCTGTATTACCAAGCGTTATACTTAATAATGAATATTATGAACGTACAATTTAATACAGTTATACAATAGTATTCTAAGTTCTCTTACATTTTGGTTTAATCAACCAACCGTAACCAAAAATTTACGATCGAATTTGAATTATGTAATTAGGTCAGATGCCGGTAGTAATTCCTAAAGGATATTACATGTTTCAGCATTTTGGTACTTTCAATTATTTATTAATATTTGCTAAATTTGTTTGTAAAGGAGGGATCACCAATATAAACAAATCCATGTAGAATTGCCTCGAAACAGCATAAAACATTATATTTATACGAAAATGAATAGACTAGGACTATAACTGTTTGATGAAAATTATAATAGTTTTGTTTTTAATGTTCATATAATTATATAGAGCAGAGATAAATTACCTTCAATGTAGGTAATCAATTTTTGTTATAATAATTGAAATTCAATGCAAATGTTTCGCAAATTATTTGCTAATTACAAATGAAACAAAAATGGATTTGATTTATCCATTACTAAAATATAATTTGTAGCTGAAAACGTTTGATTCGATTTGATCTTTGGATATAAATAAAAACTAGATTGTAACAATGTTTTTATAAATATTAACTTTACGTAATATAAATTTCAAATCTCAGGTATAAAAGTTGCAGTGTTGCAAACTGTGGAGGGAAGTGTGACACCAATATGTAATACAATATTCCTTATCCTTTGTTTCCATACTACAGTTTCACGGAAATAAAGGTGTTCATCAAACCAGTAACAAAGGCAAAACAAAGCTTATTTCTCTCCCTCATCAATCTGTCCTACTTCTCCGTCATAGTTGAGTTAGCTAAAGTACTCCAACTAAACATCTCCTGCAATAATAGATCATAACATTACTGACACATTAATTATAGTTGAACAGGCTTTGCAATATCAGTGACGAGGCAAAGTGATGAAACTTCGCGAATGTTAGCCTACATAAATAACCGTCAGCTTCTTTGCCAAAAGTTGTTGTTTAATCAGCCTGCACTTGTACCCGACAAGTTTGGAGTTTATGCTACACGAGGCATTTAATGTAAAACCTTATATAATGGCGCTTTATGATAACTTTAAAGATAAGGAGCTCAGGCACGAATAATTAAAACAATTAAGAATGACAATCAAAAATGTTTTTTCAAGAAGCTTTTTAATGACAACCTGCTTTTCAAGCTTCCGTTACGTCTGGTATTAATTTAATTAAGGGTAGAAGAATCGCGTTCTCTTTATTATTGTCGTACGACTGCCCGTGTCCAATTTGTTTATTGAAATGAAAAATCTACAAAGTGCATGAGCCAGGCGGAAAATGTTCACTTCTGCGCAAATTTTCATAAAATCAATTATATGTAAACTAAAAGATCTCATAGAAAATATTCATAAAGTTATTGCCAACCACTAATCATCTGCTGTCACAAAGTCGCACCACAAAACTCTTTTCGTTCTCCTTTACGTATAAATGAAACCAAAAAAAGTATCGATATTACCTGCAGTAAAAAAGTAGAGAAAATATGAGTCAGGAAGCTCATCGACACACTGTATTTGTGTCAGTCACAAATTGCAACCCAGCCGGCATACGTCAGGTTTCAAACAGGGTGTTTTATTTATGCATGCACCCCGTTTGATCACAGTAAGTTGCAGATCTTAAATGTACAAGACGTATATTCTCACCGCATCTGTTAGAAAAGTGGGAATTTTCTTTTCGATATATACCGACAAACATGTTTGATACAAATTTACTACCTCGTCAAGGAAATTTTAACATTGATTGATCCGACAGCTGTTTTATTCTCTGATACACGTGCTAAGAATCAATATTAAACCGTTACGATCATCCAGCAGGTGTTTTCACACCTATACTACAGCTTTTCTTGTTACACGTTCTTATTTCGGAAATATATAATTATAGCATTGAATTATTACGCTAATTATAGTCTGCAACGATAACACTATTGTTTTGTTTACGTTTGACCCAAAATAATTTCTAAAGTATCAACGTTATTAGGTATAGCTTGTATCCTTTCAATTGAACATCATTTGTAACTTCAATACAAAAATTATACCAAGTATCATTGGAGTCTTATTTAGGGAGGAAAGCAGGTTTATTATTAGGCTATAAATTAAAAAAATCTGTTGGTGATGTGGTTGTTGACTGTCGATTAGGGCTCGGTGGGTCGCCGCCGCTGTGGCAGGCTGCGCACGCGACCTCGTGTCATTGACCGCAGCAGCGCGCCTTGCGCCCGCGCCGATGCCGTTGCTGCCTTCTCGAATGGGTGTCGTGCTTACTAAGGTTGTCACGAGGCCTACTTTAGAACATCCTTTTTTACCTGATGAGCTGTTCGAGAGCTTACCTCTTACTTGCTACATATAATGCAATGCAAATTACAAGAAGAGTATTAACGATGACACGATTGTTCGGTAAAATAATAAATAGATTTCTTAACACCTACTATTCCCGAAGAGTTAGCAAGAGATCTCGATGCTGTCATATTTCTCTAAATACTTACCATCTAATGAATAGAATAATTATTAATTTTAAAATAGGTCAGATATGAAGCACTTGTTATTTTTTTCATGAAAATTCTATAATTTAAATAACACAAAACCCGTCGCATATAAACCGACTAAACGGTAATTATAACACAAAAAATCGATACCTTCATGATTTTACCATACCCTGAAGAGGGTGAAACATGGGTGTTACTCTGAATATTGCGTTAAATCTGAATACATTAAAGTTACTAAATGGTTAGGTCGATGTAAATATGTAGTAGCGGTATTATTCTAATTATTAATTTATCTATACGGCAACCCTATTCTCTACGTAAGCTGATGGGGACGTGTGAACGAGACAGCCTTCCGGTTTCTTACATGAATAACAAGGATAGCATCAATCCAGTTGAGTGGAAAGAGAAACTATACCAAAAAACGTTAATCTTTATTTTTTTTTCTTTTTTATATACATCTGTGTATAATATTAAAGAATTCAATATTTCGAATCAGGCTTTAATTTAAAGTACTGATTCATCAAAAGTTAAATAAAAGACCGAGTTCGTGAAACTAAAAATGGCTGAATAGTTCAAGGATCTGTGCTAAGTATTGAGCAATTTTACTTTTAGTTTTCTTAAATACAGTAGAAAATCTATTTATAAACGTCACACATTTGACTCATACAAATACCTGTTCTAAAATAGTGATGTCACTTATTAACAAGTGAATAGGCAAGTAGGTGGCATACATTTAAAAACATAAAGAAACTTCTTTAAATTATGTCTAGTCTTTATAGGGTCCATATAGTTTATGCTAGCTGGCCGGCGCAGTATCACCCGCGTCCCCGGGATAAAAAGTAGCCTATAATACTCGGGGATAATTTAGCTTCCTATTAATGAAAGAATTTTTCGAATCCGAAACCAAAACTATTCAGCTTTATGATATTAGTATAGATTAGGATTCCTTTTCAAACTTGTTTGTAATTGAGTTCCGTCGATGTAAAGTACATAATTTTTGGAAAATGAGTTTTTATCTGATACCTATATCAAAAATAAAGGACAAAGCTCATTTTAATCTGTATTTAAAGATACCTGTCCCCAACGGATAACGGTTCCCCGTAAAAGTAGCAAATATTAATTTTCCTTTATCTTCATTTCCATTTATTTACCTGTATATAAAAAGGATTTAAATCTACACTTATATAGTGTAGATTTAAATCCTTCAGAAAATCGCTTCTTTATTGTAAGTGCTTTTTTTGGCTACAAAAAATTATTCTGTGACTTTATTTTTAGAACCTAATAAATTTTCGAGCTGGAAACAGTAGCAATCGACTTTGAAATTTCCCTGACGGAATAAATGGGCCTCACATGTATAGGCTTAAGGTATCGTGATCGAATATTGCTGTGACAATTGGATCAAAATTGCAATTCTATCGGTTGTTTGGCAACAAGATACCTGTAGTATGAACAAACAACAGAATTTGATTATTTTCAGAAGAGCACGTTCAATTCGCTAGAATCTATGAATTTAGATTAGTCTACCTGACTTTGGCTAGGAGGGGATAACTATAGCATTGAATAGTTAAAAACTGTTTATACTGGCAATTGCCATTTGCTTACATCTTAGGTTTTGGCGTAAGTATTTAGTTTAATACTTTCTGTCTAGACTTGTCGAGACAGAAACTTTTCATGAAATTGTTTTGGCATCATATTAATAATTTCTTTCCTTCTTTACAGGATTTATGGTATCCCGAGCGGAGGATGAGCAGCATGACTCCAGGGAAGGCGATGACGTCACGATGCAGTGCCGCTTCGCCCTGGAGCCCCTTGCAGGAGAATCCCTCACGTACTACTGGGTGAGGAGTACGGCCAGCGGGCACGATAATGTTGCCATCGGGAACATACCGCTGGAGACTAATTACCAGTAAGTACCACCTCAATCTTGAGTGAAGCATACACACAATTTCAAAGGTTTACTTATTGACCTATCAAAATCGTAAATCCTGGCCAAAAACCTGTTGTAATAAAAAAATAAAATTTTAACGTTTATGGTTATCTATAATCGTCTTAAATACGGTTTGTCGACTAAGTTAATGAGGGTATCTTGATCAGGTGCTAAGATGTGATAGATACGGACTACTCCCTAACTCCCTACCATAAAGGGATAAAATTTAGGACTCATAAATACAAATTGCTAGACGATATTGAGGAATGACGCACTGGTCGGAAAACGAACCCTGTTCCTAGATCGATAGGTATTTATGTTGCTATTAAGAAATCCAAAAGTTTTACTTGAGACGGAAAGTTAGAGAGCATACTGAAAGAAATCCTTCAGTATTGAAAAGGTTAATCAAAACGAAAGTTCAAGCTTTAAGAGTGTGAAAGAAGTAAAAATAAAGCCGGGAGAGTGCTAGTCTGGGTATGACTCGCGCACCGAGACTTCCGACATTCCCTAGACGTATATTTACTGGGTTGGGCCATCATTGTTGTTAGAAACCGAACCGAATAACTATGTTTGTTCATGATTTTGTAAAGACTGTACGTCGTTTCTGTAGGTATATCGTTTTATTTTTCCTATAATATTTACATCAATGTTTATCAACTGTAAGTATTTCAGATTTTTGGCATTGCGAACATCAGAGGGACATGGTATTTTTTTGTAATTTTGTCATCACAAATCTAAAACAACGCAACATAAAAAAATAATAAGAACATGTTTTGGAATGAACAAATATATAACGCCCTTTTGCAAAGAACCAACATTTTTTTTTACATTTTCATTTGCAATGATGTTGAGTCAGCAATATTTATAACAATTACGAATAAAGCATTTGTGGTTACTGAAATATACCGATGTGACAGACGGATAGACGGACGGAGTAGCACCATAAGGGTCCCTTGTTACCTTTTTGGTTCAGAACGCTTAAAAATAGCGTCATGCCGATTATATCCAGAGAGGCATTAATATACCCGTAATTCACTGAAGTTTTTTTAGTCGCAGCGTGAAATGTGCCTTTGCCTTCGTTTTTCGGCTACATTTCTAACTCCGGGCTTTAGATAGTTATTTCTATTCAGACATATGTCAATTCCATCTAACTCGATCCGGGAATCGAACCCAGGAAGTACGGTCTATAATATCAACTTGGGTTCACCCTACCGTTCTCGTAAGTGGCAGGTATATTACTAAAACTTTTCTCTGCAACTTCACTGGCAACATTAACTTTGAGACGAACAATGACAATCCCGCTCTGGTTCAAAGTTCCACGCAGTTTAGTATTGTTTGCTCTACTTATAAATATTACATTACTAATTTCCGCGGTTTCACCCTCGTCCCCGAGGGATCAAATTTTTCCTGCAATAAAAAGTGCCCTATGCTTTATCCGAGGGCCTAAAGTAACTAAATACAAAATTTTATATTCCATTCAGCCTTTACGGAGACAAGATTCGATGTTAAACTATAATTTAAAGTTATATAAGCATTTATACAGGTCGTTGTTTTGGTCAGCGACGAGCGACTCAGGGTCGATAATACAAATGATACTGGTGCTAAAAAAAATATAAAAAAAAATACTTAATTTTTTTTTAATAATAAAAATAAAAAAATAAAAAATTTGAAAATCATGAAATAAGCTAAAGTGTAGACATAATACTCAACGGGAGTGCGAGGGAGTAAAGGGGTGGGGCGATGGCGGCTTGCGCCTAGCTCTAGTCTGTGCACGTGCTTAGTGACCATATTTTGCGGTAATATTATTACATATTGAATAAGGTATTTCTCAACGCATTTACAGTATTTAATGGAATTAAGTCCATTTTTGGGGAATATATTTTTTGTACTACCGCTCCTGGGTCGCTTGTCGCCGACCAAAACAACATCCTGTATAACCACACAAAATTGATTAAATAACATTTTTTTTTACAATGAATAAAAGTTATGTAACAGATTATGTTATTTTTGAATAATTTGTCACCCTTGCAAGGTCATTAATGTATGAAATGAATAAAAGTGGCCCCAATACACTGCCTTGAGGTAATCCTATCCGAACTATAAGATTTAGCTGTTTCATTATTGTCTAAGCTTGTAATCTCGGCACATTATCATCGCTTAGATAACAAGCTCTAAAAAAATCCGACGCTTTAAACTTTAAGATACTCTCGAACTACTTACTATCATCCATTACCCTTACATGTTATTTAAAATGTCTATATATGTCTGCTTCTCGATACCCACTGCACAGATTTTGGCAGTCACCTAGCTACCGACTAAAGCGGAAGCCTATTTTTGTTTGTGGGCTAATCTCTGGTACTACCATTGGGATTTAAAAAAAACATTCACTAACGGGAAGCTACATTATCCCCGAGTATCATAGGCTACGCGGATAAAACCGCGGGGGACAGCTAGTGATGTAGCTGAGTAATGACCATTTTAGTGTAAATAGTCAGAAACAAAAATAACAATGCGGGTAGAGCCACGGGCATAAACCAATTTACTTATAAGCATTGGATTTTCATAACCGGTCCTTGGCTACCTTCATAATTTAGATGTGTATGTGTGTTTAATACAAACTATCTGTGTATTGTGCCAATCTCTTAAACTATTTCGTATCAAGTTTATCACGTCACTACCTTTCCGGTTGAGCGCACGCCAATTTCATAGAAGTGATTTCTCAAAGTGGAAAGTTTAACCTTCAGAATCAAAGGTTAAAGCTCAAATTTTAAATACAGCTTACATGTTTTGTATAACTTTACATACCGCTAGATTCACACACCCCGCATAAATTCGTAGAAATGAATATGGTTTAGTTAAATTGTAATCCTTCCAGTTTATGTTGCGAAGGCCAAAGCAAATCGACAAACCTCACTTCATTATAATGTATTGAATAATGTTTGAACTGCACTTCAGTGGTCTGCTTTATAGTTAGCTAGCTACACTTTAAGCCGGCTTTTCACTATGCGATATAATATATATTACATCTTGAGATATAATATTTTAGTGCTCGTCATACAATGTGTCAAAAAAATATTCATAGTTTGGGATGTAATATACAAAAATGTATGACGAGCGATAAAATATTATATCTCAAGATGTAATTTATTTTATATCCCATAGTCAAAAGCCGGCTTTACATACTGGTGACTTTACACGACGTAACCGTCGTTTGTGTTAAAAAAAAATTTGGTCAGCCGTCTCGTTTTATATCAAATAATGTAAAACATGAAGTCTGTGCTCAGATTATGTAAGCTTGCCTCAAACAAAATTCATAAAAGCAGAACTAAAATCTCTATTTCAAATATGCTTATTTCTCTGAAAATAAAATCAAAGAAATATGTGGAAATATGAAACTTTCATAATTAAAATAGAAAAATAAGAATAGGTATCTACATATTTTACTGCGATTAAAATATTTCTGTGGTTTTCCATAAATGTAATAAAAATTTTACGAAACATGAGGCAATCCAATTTATAAAAATATAAGAAGATGTAGGGTAGGTAATTTCATGTTCATTGAACGCGATACGGCGACATACCTAATGTGAGGAAGAAAAATGTCCTCTAGAGAATTTTTTGGCGCTCCTCATTTTTCCAACAGTCATAAATATGCAATGCATGTAAGTTTACACTCCAAAAGTAAAAATGTTATCAAAACCTCTTGTTCTCTTATTTTGCTTCTTCGGGGAAGATGTTTTTAAATGTTTGCGTCTAACGGAAGACCGTAATAAAAGTTTCGTCAACTACCTACATAATTTTTATGAAAGATGAACGCTTTCTGAAAGGTGGTATTCAATTCTGTCTTTTATATTTACATCTATAAAATACTATTATATAAAACATATAAACTTAATTTGGGTATTATATTATAGTATACCCAAATTAATTAAAATTAATAAATATATTAAAATTGCAGATTTAAACGTTCTTCATACGTAAAAAAACAGTAGATTTTCATATTGTCTGCCTTGATATTCTAAATTACACCTACACTATTTTAAACTCCTGACTATGAATATTTAATTACGGCAACGATTTTGCGGTATTATTATATGAAGTACCTACTTAAATCGGTTTGATTTATTATCAATTTAAGCCTAGAATGAAACATGGTCTATTAGCTCGATTGGCTATTGGAAATTGGAATTTTCAACGGCTCAGAACTTATAATCAATTCTCTATTGAAATGAACGTTTGAACGCTGAAACGTAGTGTTATACAGGACTGTTACAGGCGTGACAATATGGGCTTATTGAAGAGAGGTATTTGCCCTAAATAATTTGAAAGCTGGCGAAGCTGAATGACCCGAAAATAGTCGCATAGGAATACCGTAACGAGGTCAAACTAGGCTCCACTACGTAGGAGGTATTTTTTCCTCCAGTGACAAAAGAATCACTATCATTCCAATACATTATCATGCTGATGACAATTTCGTTGGTTTTGTTTATGTTGTACATGTAAAATAGAACAGGAAATCTTTTCACCGCTACCTAATAATTCTGCGATGGACGCCCGTAGCTTCTTAGAGGCAATTTCATAAAACCCTGTTGTATCATTTTACTAAGGCCTAAGGTATAATTAACATCCTTTCAAAATTTCAAGCTTCTTAGCTGGATGGGCTCGGGAGATAAGCTTTTGTCTTTTGAGTTTAAAATACTTAGTTTATACAGTAGGTACACAGATCTCTTACTTTTATCAAAACAAAGGTATAACGATTCGCATAAATCTTCATTGCCGGCTTAAAGTTAGCAGTTTGAGGGAGGCCCAACCTGCCATTTCCTTTCTTTATATTTAATAAAATAAGTAGCGAATATTCTCTCGTAGCGCTCGCTTGTTTTGTCGGTTGGCTGAACGAACGGTCAAGCAAATGTTTGTAAACCGTCCATTCACGGTACAGTTATTATTTTTATTAAAGGAGAAATATGATTTTGTTTCAGAATTACGTACGCACCGGCGGAAGGTAGATTCGATCTGATGGTGTCGAATGTGTCGTACGAGCGGGACAACGGGCGGTTCGAGTGTCGCGTGAAGGCCGGCGGGTCGGGGCGCACGCTGCACTCCCAGGGGCACGCTCTCACCGTGCTCACCCATCCTCGCGCGCCGGTCCTCAACCCCGGCCAGCATGCACAGTCACAGGAGGGAAGGGAACTCAATCTATCGTGCTCCAGTTCAGGTGGATCACCCGAACCTGTCATCAAGTGAGTGATCGATCTTTTGTCAAAGGCTCCGACGCGAAACTACTCTGCACGACGGTCACGTACCTACGTAATATAACATTATTGGCGTTGACGATATTTCAGTGTTATTAAGTTATTGTTGAATGTTAATCATATTTTGTTGCTGGTCTGACTAGTAATTAGAGACGTAAAACTAAACATATTCACAGTAGAGCTTAGCTTTTTACTTAAAATAGCTTATTATTCATTCATTATTGAAGAACAATAACAAAGAAATCACTTTTAAGAGTGCGTACCAAGCCAGAAAAATATCGCAATGTCAGATGAAACAAACTTATGTCTAATCTTCGCGTGGAGATGAGATGGAGATAGCGTGTTTCGCGGCACAAAAATGAACGAAGCGCTTCTTATCTAAATAACTCGTAAAGTATAGAATATTTAAAAAAATCGTTAGTAGCAGCCCTAGGTGATATGTTAGTGATATTATTTATCGAATTTTTGTCTTAATTAGATACACCATGAACGAATAAAACCGAAAATTCATTATTATTAGAGGTAGCTTTGTGATTTTTTTCTATCGAGGAAATTTCATTCCATTATGTTTTTGCTCAGGCAGAACCCTCGCGTATATAATGAAAATACCCATATAAAAATATTTTTTCATTTAAATACTATTTACTTGGGTAAATTTAAATTCTAAGATTGTTATTTTGCTTTATACGCAGCCTTAAGTGTCTATCTATATTTATATATTAATTCCTGGAGTGGCCTGATTAGTGGCATCTACGAGACTCGGCTAATCCCGGCTTTTACGTTCAGATAATACTAAAATGGCAACAGTAAATACTACTTTCCTGTCATTATATTAACTTAGTTTGTTTACTGTATCTCTGTCTTTGTTAAACTTTTAAAGAAGGATCAAGAAATAAGATAGGTAAACCTAATAAACAACTAAAGTAATAATGAAACTATTTTGGGTAATGCTAGTTCGGTAACAATAGTCACGGGAATGTCTCGTCCAGGAAATATTACAAATCTCATTATAAGAATAATATCCGAAACCGTAATTATTTCTATTATGTAACAAAGGCTTTCTTTCCCACTAATTCAATTCTTAGTTTGTCCCAATGCATGACCATAATTGGCTTTCACCTTATACATTAAGTACGGCGTACGGGGAAGATAAAAAGCTGATAAATGTGGTGATAAATTTCATGTAGGCAGTGACTCGGATTCAATTAGAGTTAGGGAGGAAACGTTAGGATACGGTACCCGCCGCGCCGGGACGGGAGGTCGCTCGGCAAATGACCACTGCCGCCACACATATTGTTACGCGGCGCCAGTCAACAAAGAAATCCATATTGTTCACTTATTCATTTCAAACTATAGTATTAGCTATCACACTTGCGTTGACTTTTTAATTTGGCGAACATAAAATCCGTGATTCGGAAAATCTATTGCAATTGCAACATACTCGAATTAAAATTTAAGTAGAAACAGTCACAAATTAATAGGTCTCTAATATATTAAGGCGATGATAGCTCAGTGGTAGTGACGTCGGATACCGAGATGAAGGTCCCGGGTTCGAATCCTGCAATGAGCTTGAGCTTTTGGTGAAGGAAAACATCGTGAGGAAATCAAGCACGGTGGTAGGGTACTTTGTAGTACTCACCTGGCTGGCTACCACCTTCAAGTTGAAAATCTGACACCAAGCACCTATCGGTGTGTTTCGACAACTGCACTTTCCAATTCCTTCGAGGCTTTGTGTGCTTACTACATTCGACCACTTCATCACTTACCATGGTGAGATTATGGACAAACACAGGCTACTACAAATCACGATAACTAAGGCAAAATAAACTCTTGGTAAATATTAATAAAAATATCTATAACGCCCAGAGCTTATAACTTACAGCCCTAACATTACCCATTCGTGTCCTAACTTACCAAAAAGTTGTGGCTTTGTTACGGACTGCGAGCCCTGGTATTAATAGTCAGCAAGGACCGCAATTACAGTGTGCGGCACTTTCTTTCTGTAACGCTATGTTTTTGTACCTACACATGCTATATGACTTCAAATGCGGTTAATAAATAAGAAAATAAAAATAGCGCCCCAACAGGAATGCCGGTGATTCTAGTGTAACAAGAAACATGGTACCTTCCTGTTTAAATTTTAAATTCTATTCCGAGTGGGATCTAATGTAAGCTCGTGGTTTTACAATATACCTAAATTGTTTGTACCTTTATGTTGTTAAAATTAAGTGAATGCTTTTAGTGAAGTCGCTTCATCACCTTTTCATGGTCCTTTACTTTACACACATTTATATGTGTGTGTGAATTCTAAAACTAAATAGCATCGGTATTGGACTGAACTCTGTGAGTGCCTAATTAATTGAATGCATTGAATGGTTCTTTAAATAGATAACCAATGATACCTACGATCTAACCCCCTTATTCATGATAAAGTTATCAAACGTTGATTAGCTAAAATTCCGAAGTCTTTATCTGACAGGTGACATTTGGTGATCGAAAGAGTGAGACGGGGCACACTATTACACTGATTTAGTTAAAAAGCGATTATGAATAAGGGGATAAGAGTGCATCCTATTGAGGTTGTTTTTTTTAAATCCCAGTAAAGTTTAAACCGAATCCCTAACAAATTGAAGCTATTTTATTGTATGGCTAGTTTTAGTAACATATTGAATGCAGGTTCGCAGTCACGTGGGAATATGGAGGTTCAAATATAGATAGGAACAAAGCCGTGACTGTATTTCCTGATCGAACTAGGTACAGATACTGCTTTGTTGTTATATAGTTATGACAGTGGATACCAGATACAGTATCTAGTATCTATTCATAAAATATTTCTCGAATACATTGTATTGATCAACATTAATGTACTAACTAAGAGACAGCGCAGATGTTAGGTACTCGTTAGTAAGTAACACAAAATGAAATACCTAATTTAAGAAGCCAAATCGAATACTTTTAAGATTGGCCTATTATTTACTAAAACCTGCAAGTATTAATAAAATTATACGAGCTCGTACAGGCGCGGTACTGGCGGTACAAATAGATCAGGAAGACAGTGGATGCGCATGCGGCATGCCCCAACTTTACGAGTTTTCATCCCAGTGACATAGGTGTAGAAATTATCGAAAACACGTAAACTTGCACGTGCATAGAGTCGTAAATAATACAACATAATATTTTAGCAGTATCTTTATCCGATTATGATAGCCAAAACGAAAGGTTATGATCAGTACGTGGGTTTTTACGGGTTTCTTTAATAAATTCTTTCGATTCGTCATTTGGCATGACGTCATAGACATCGGAGAAGAAATCTTAAGTAATGCAATACACGATTTCACCTACCAATTTTTTTTATCAATTCATAATTCTATATAAATTAAAATCAATGAGTATCTGTTTGTAACATATGTAAATACAATAGTAAATAATTAAAAAGGATTTATTCTGATAATTGAATGTGATTTTTCATACCAGACATATAAATTATTCGAAACTAACTAACTTGTTACTTCAACAGATGGTACAGAGACGGCTCCATGTTCCCTTTGGAAGCGGCGATGACACACGGAAAGACCCGAGCGGAGCCGACGGTGGCCACATTGACGCTGATGCCGACCAGGGAGGACGACGGGGCCACCTTCCGCTGCGTGGTGTGGAACCGCGCCATGCCGGAGGGCCAACAGCTTGATGCCACAGTCGAGCTCAGTGTTAATTGTAAGTTTTATTATCATTATATGCCTAAAGAGTAATGCTGAACGGCCTATGTTCCACAACGGCCGCTTGCATCCAGCGGCTCCCATCTCTCTGACTAGGTCGTAGGTCTACCTGGTGGGATGCCGTCTAGCTTGGCGTTTTTTAGCACGTGATTGTATTCTAATAACATACCTATGTAATTAAGTCTGTCTATTCATTTAACTCGAGACCGGGTTTCGTGAGGAAACCATAGAAACCGAGGAGAAAATGGCTTAGATAAAACCGTAGTAAAAATAATAGGTACAAATAAAATAGGTTAGCCATTAAGAACTAAAATATACTTTATGAAAGACGGAATATAAGTTTAAACTTTTGGTCACGTTTTGGCATGAAGTCTGTGGTTATAAAATCTTTGCGTTTTGGCTGCGACACCATTATTTTTATTTGGTTAAGTACTAGAATATTGTATATCAACGTCATATCCAAATAACCAATGTTTTAATTACGTTTATATCAATGTGTATTTTTCAATGAACACAGACAATGGCTCGTCATAGGGGCTTCCTTTTGTACCATCCAGTACGGAACAATTTAAAACAAACATAAAATTAAATTAGAGTTACATATCTCGTGCGTATCAAAGAGATTAACCATTCATATGTATTTGACTAATAGGATAAGCTCGTGAGTTGCCGACATTACGGATAGAACCTCGGTTTAATTAGTTGACGATTATGTTGATTTACCAATTAGCTTTTGATGGAATTTGGTTCATAAAATTCTTCATTGTTGAATAAATAACTGAAACATTTCCTTTGTAAAATTTTCATTTCTTACTCATTTTAATTACTTTAATGATTTCAAAATCAGGGACGGTCTTTGAAATCAATATTGTCCTTCATCAATCTGATACCATTTCTATTACCTGGTTATACGTCAAGATTTCCAACAGCAACCAAGTTGTAAATATTGTTTTATCTTGTTAACCTGTGACCTTCAACATTCCGCCCAGTAAGCAAATCCTTTTAATGTGACGTGAACTTTATTTATGCGAGTAGTAAGATCAATGTGCTTCGGCAACTGGTGCCTCCTATTATTTCCACGTCTGCTATCTGATCGTAGGGAGGATATATTATATCTGGTTTGATCCCGAAACCAATGGCATTTATTGCGAATAAAATACTTAGCTCACCGATTCAGGGATCGATAACTAATTTTCTTTTTACAATGGATAAACTCACAGAGCATAGAAAGAAATATATTTCATAATATTAGAACGCTATCACTCTAAAATATTCTAACTCAATGGTTTTAACACAAGCTCATCATGGTAAGTGATGATCTGGCCGAAGGTCGTAAGCACATAAAGCCTAGAAGAAACTGGTAGATAGGTGCTTGGCGACTTATTTCTTGAGGATGTAAGGGTGCCACCGTTCTATGGTTTACCCACGATTCATTTTCTTCATCGAAAGCTACCGATCTTATCTAATACATAAATAGGTATATAGCATATTATAATGCATTAGACATCACCACTACAGCTAAAATCGACTTAAATTTAGAGTTTGTGCAGAACACAAAACAAACAGCTAATGGACAAAGCTGTCTAATTATGGCATGAACGCCGGTTTGTTCGGAAGGCAAAGTCTGCTTCGTTGAACAGTTTGAAAATCATTTAAATATTCCTCGGGTATATTGAGCGAACGTCTCAGTCGTATGAATAACCTGAATGATTGTAAAAGTGCTTATTTTATTTACACTAAATACCTTAATATTCATTTTATACGACCATCTACGAAAACTATTTGTAATGGGCTATGTGGTGTTTGTGAAATGATATACACATATAGAGGAGTTAGTTCCGTTCGGAAAAAGAAATGTTGGTAGATGGTAGGCTGATGATATCGTTGCAAAAGCAGGGCATGACTGGATGAAGAAGAAGGAGTTCGCATATTTTAAATGTAAAAGTGTATTTTTTATTTAGTAAATAAATAAAAAAACATCCCAGGAAAATAGCTAACACACTAACACTGGATTATTGAATGATATATATTAACACAATTAACAAACATTTAAAATGTAAAATGCCAAACTTCATCGGAATCGGCTTATCGGCTTTGACGTGAAACGGTAATAGATAAACAGACAGAGATACATTCGTATTTATAATATTAACTATGGACGTACATCTACCGTTCAAACGGACACATTCATTACAAAGACATACAGATATTACCTGTGAGTTACGATTTACAATTACTATTAATTATAATAATTAAATCATTCTCGCGAAAACAAATAAAACTTGACTCTTTTGGGTAATTTTAATGCTAAAATATAAACCTCTGAAAATTTGGCTACCTTTGAAAAGTAACTCCGTTAGAGGCAATTCTAGAATTCCTAGAGGCTGCCGCTGCTGCCGAGAATCAGCAAGCTGACTGACACGTTTCCTCTTTGGATGGCCAAGCTAATGCGTTGCTGGTGCCCACTGGTCTCTGGAGTTCTCGATTAGTTTGTTCATTTGTTTTCAAATGATTTAATTGTACACCCTTTTTTTCGCGATGTCAGAGTTTTTCCCATTAGTAAAAGTTGTAAATCATGACTAAAATAACCTCGTAATTTGGCTACCATATGAAAATTAACTGTATACAAGAACGAAATTAGAACTAAAGTTGTTTTTATCTAAAGTCATGAGAGGTTATTTGTGTTTTACCAATAATCCTGTAAAGATTGTAATTTGTAGGTATTTTTAAATATATTTATTTATACTCGTTGTACTTCAGTATATAAATGTAGGTAATCAAATTTTATTTGGATTAGGCAATCCAGAAGCCAATGTTGACCTAGATCTATGTACAGTTACTAGGGTGGAAAGTTAACCAACAAAGCGCAACGAGCTATAGGTACTAACAACGTTTCTTATGTTGCTTCCAAAAAGGAGCGTTATAAAATATTTATTACTTAAAAAATACCAATAAATTGGAGTAATTTCGAATTTTAAGTAATTTTATACAACTGTGGTGGTCGAAACACATAAGAATAAGAATAATTTATTTGCTAGAGACATGGTGAACATAAAGGTGTTATTAAATATAAGTTAGCACAAGACATGTTTCGTCGTTGTTTAAAATTAACATTTTATATCAGAAATACATTAAAATTATTAATTATAACCATATTTTTGGACAACTTAAAATTATTACTAACAATCTAATTTAAATTATAAATAATTTCCATAGAATAAAATAACAACATTACAATAACTATAAGAAAATAGCTCGAATAGTTATATTTTTCGAGGATTCATTTTTTTTAAATTAACTATTAATGTGGCAAACGAGCTTACGGCCCGCTTCATAATCGCTTCATAATAAAACACATGCATGAAACAAAAACTCAGAAAGGAATTTTAATCTGTTATAATCATATGTTTATGATCTGTTTTGTTAAAAATAAAAGACATGAGAATAGAAACAACGATTTGGTACACAGAATAATAAATAATAACGATCATTGAATCACGCCAGGCATATATGCCTGGCGTGATTCAATGATCGTATATCGTATCCTATAGGATTCACCCTGTGGCCGTTGAATTGCGCTAATCTCGCGGGAATCGAAGAAAATACTGAGGACTATCTCTACCACGCGGAAACGTCTTGAAATTTCACTTTTATCAATGATAATGTAGCTGCTCTAATGTTGTAGTTAGTTTTAAAGTTGCGGGTTTGATATGATTTGAGCGCTCGTGGTGTAGCTTGATTGGCTGTTCTTAATCGATCGGCAAAGTTAAGCTACCACCGTCGTGGTCGGTACCTGGATGGGTGACCGCCTAGTGAGTGGTATTTCAAATCGAGCGTTTCCGTGCTTCGGAAGGCACATAAAGCCGTTGGTCCCGGTTATCACTTAATCGTGATAGTCGTTAAGCTAGTTGGATGCCTCCTAGGCCGCTTGAAAAATTCCAACAGTAGGTTGACCACTAGCCTACCTCCACCGATCCGCAGTGGGCACGCGTGGTGGAGTATTGCCCATTTCACCCTCATTTGTGAAAGGAGGCCTGTGCTCAGCAGTGGGAAATTATAGGCTGATGATGATGATGATAATGATGGGTTTGATATGAAATCAATATTCAATCATTTGATTTGAAGTTCACTAAGCAGAAAAAAAATATGCAAAAACTCTTCGGAGCTTAGGAAAGCAAAGATGTTTTTCGAAAAATAAATAATTGAGTATCTCGATAGTGAAGTATACAACGTCATCACGCCACTCATCTGTGAGTGCAATTATCGCCTTTATTGCCAGCTAGTGTTCATCGTGCTATCAAGCATTTAATTTTAATGAGGACATCTTAGTAAGAACAACAAGTTCAGTTAAGTCCACTTGTAAATTCATTTAGAGAAGTCCAAGAAATATAAAAACTTAAACATTTCTTATTAAGTGAGTGTTTTAGAGCGGGAAGAATATATTTTAGTACCTATTTGTTTTTTTTTTTATTATTTTTACCACATTCTTACCGTGGCCACTGATGATGTGGCCGAAGGTAGCAAGAACACAAAGCTTAGAAATGAACTGTCACTCAAGTGCAGCTATCGAAACACATCGGTGGGTTGCTCAGCGAATTAAAGCAAAGGTACAGTAACATAAGCAGTAACTCACTACAAAATGGAGCAGCTATCAGTTAAGCTGCGCCCGTTGTGACATATGCTAAAGAGAAATGAGTGATTCCGTTTGTGTGAGAGGTAGTGTCCTATTCCGCGTGCAAATGTAAGCGTTGACTCAGATTCAGGCACTAGAGTCCCTGAGCGCTGCCACAGGCTATCAAGGAATGTAAAAGCTCTACGCAAATATAACCTCCGCCGGCGCCGTCCACATACCAAACTTTAATCCTCGCCCTCTTAGCAAATGGGACCTCCTGTCATTTGCAAACTTGCTCCATGAGAGGACAAAGTGGTGTTATGCATATATTTAACATTATGTGCTTACACATTATAACTAAGAACGCGCGTGTTGCTTGTATCAACACAATATTAGCTAAAATTCTTAGACAATGTTAACCTGCCTTAAATATTCATCCGTTTTTTTACTACGCGTATGGTATAGTTAAATCTCATTAAAAGTAAACATACTTCTAACCCTGAACAGAATTGTAAATGGATTTTTTTTAAACTACATAGCCTATTTAACACCAATAAAAATGTATTTTGATGAAAATATTTTATTGGTTACATACAAATTTTACATGATCTATTCCTCAAAATTATTTAGATTTTAAATTATCTGAAAACATTACAAATAGTATGCATATACATATGTAACGCAGGCCGAATAAACGCGAAAAAGAAATGAAAATGTTTGAGCACAGAGTAGCCCACATTGTGTATTTAATCTGCAAAGTGTTCTCTGGTAATTCCTCCCTTCATTTCTGAAACGACACGAGAACCGCAAAACAATATCGGCCAAACGATCTCTCAAACTGTGGATTGTATCAGTTAACAACACGATTCAGGATACAGGGCCATGTTAAATAATAGGCTACCTAATAGCCCGATAAGTTTTTAATTCTATTTAATTACAGCCTCTGGCTTTGTTTTGTTTGTTTGTGTAATAAGCAATTTCTAGTGGACATAAATGACGATAAAGTTTGAACTTTAATTATTTATTTACTTTTCGTTATTTAAATACTCATAACATGAGTAGTTTTACTTGTTACATAGTATTTACATTACATTGCTCCATTTTCTAAGTCTAGCAAAGCAGTTTAAACAAATACTTTCTTCATGCCAGCATCATCTGCATCATGATAATATCCTCTAAGATTTCCACATATCTGGACGATGTTTATCATGAAGTGACCTGGATAAAAAACATATACCGTAAATGAGTACAGCACATGTTTTAATTCTGACAGAATGTGTAAACAAATTTATTATTGGTGCACCGGCATATCCGTTTCCTATTACAGCTGGGCATTGCAGACGGTCGAAAGTCATATAAACATTACATGGAATGAAAACACGGCTGTAGAAGATCTTACGATTACGTACTATAAACATTAAACGAAAGTAGTTGCGAAGTTGCAACATAAGGCGAACAAGACAAGAGAAGCAAGGGAAACAAGAAAACATCCTATCATACAGCAGCTGAAAAAATTACTATACTTATACTACTTACGATATTTTAAAAATCTTTCACGTTATTTCTTTTAACGGAGGCTCATCGATTGTTCAAAGAGGTCATTTCCCCTCATTGAGTGAGGGTTTAGACATACTTTGCAAAGAAGTACCATTGCGATTCGCCGTGTTAATGCTGCCTGTCTTCTTGCCACATATTTTCTATTTGTATTTAGTTTCTAGGATTACGTAATCAAAGAAGGCACCCATGTATTAAATTTTAGTTGTTCTGATTTCATTATGTTCCATCTTCAAACACTTGCAATAT
Organism: Polyploca ridens; assembly: GCA_951394255.1. NCBI lineage: Eukaryota > Metazoa > Arthropoda > Insecta > Lepidoptera > Drepanidae > Polyploca > Polyploca ridens. The sequence goes on along the minus strand of OX596251.1, from coordinate 5,352,360 downwards.
GATTGCAGTCAGATGCAGCTCTATCCCAATGCAAATCGTTTAATTTTGATTCCTTTATCAATGTGTTACCGTTGTTAAACTAACGAACACTCATATTATTCATCTAGTTGGTTTTTAGGCTGAACTAATTAGTTTTCGAGTAGTGAAAACAGCATCAAAATCTTCAGGATTAGCTACAGACAGAGTATACTGGAATTACAATATTTACATGATATGTATTACTGATACATAGATATAAATAGATAGATTAAACTATATTTTTTGTTCTAGATTTCCCAAGAGTTGAAGTTGGTCCTGAGAATCCACTAAGAGTGGAAATAGACGGCGTTGCAACTATGGATTGCAAAGTAGATGCTAAGCCCAAAGTTAGCTCTGTCAGATGGACCAGGAACGGCAAATATATCTCCAACTCGTTCACTCACACAATTCAAGGGGTCACAGTGCAGGATGCCGGAAAGTACTCGTGCACAGCTGATAACGGTCTCGGTCGCCCTGGAGAGAAAGAAATGTACCTAGACGTACTCTTCCCTCCTAGCGTGACAGTGGAATCCAAAACATACGAAGCCGAAGAAGGTGGCAACGTAGAAATCAAGTGTGATGTTTCAGCGAATCCAGAACCTACCACCATAGAATGGACGATGGAAGGAAAACCTGATTTCCACCAAAATGGAAATACTCTATTATTAACGAGAGTGAACGCTGATATGGCGGGAACATACTTATGTCAAGCCATAAACGTCATATCTCCCAGTAGTGGAAAACAAGTAGAGCGTTCGAGTACAGTATCGGTAGCAGTTCTCGTGCGGCACAAGCCTGGCCGTGCAAGGATAAGCCCAGACCGGCCCGTGGCTCAAGAAGGCGCCGGAGTGACCCTCACATGCAGCGCCAAGCCGCCTGGCTGGCCGGCGCCACAGTACCGATGGTTTCGCGACACAGAAACCCCTGACTCAAAGCCCTCCGTACTCGCCACCGGCAACAAATATACCATCCCTAGTGCACATTTGGGTAGTGAAGGTGTTTATAACTGTCAAGCCACTAATGAACTTGGCCATGGCGATGTCGCATCCGTTACACTAGAAGTCCACCAACCACCACGATTCCAAACGAAACTTCAGCCACATATGACGAAACGTTCGGGAGAACAAGACTACGCGGTAACTTGTAGCGCACTCGGCAAACCGCGTCCCAATATCAAGTGGTACAAAGACAATTCTGAAATTAAGCCAGATACTAACTTGTATGAAGTTAAAACTGATATAACTGAAGGAAGAAATTCCGTGTATAATGTACAAAGTACGTTACGATTCAACGGTAAAGCGAGACCGAACACTAACGACTTGCTGCCGGAAGACAGAGGCATATATTCGTGTACTTTTGAAAACGAAGTCAAGAAAGTAGAGTCGACGATGCATTTACGAATAGAACGTAAGTACCGAATACTAAGCAATTAAGATGTCAATGTTTTTTTTTAATTCGTGTATGTAGTTGTTACAATTCCATATTCGCAACACGCTATTGTGCATCAAACCATTTTAATAATTAAAATGCACTATGCACGATAATTTATTAACGTATTGTTTATATGGTCGTATTGTTTTAGTTACATAATATTTACTTCATTTCAGACGAACCCATTTCGATTCGACAACAAAAAAAAGTAGCTTACGATGTCATGGAGACAGCTGAGATATCGTGCAGGGTGCAAGCATATCCTAAACCGGAATTCCAGTGGTTTTATGGATCTAACACCGCACCCCTGCAGATGTCCTCGGATGGACATTACGAAATAAACACTACGACTGACAACAACGACTCTTATCTGAGCGTGCTCAAAATTAAGACTGTGAAGCCTCAAGACTACGGAGACTATTATTGTAAAGTGAAAAATTCGCTAGGTAACATACGACCACAAATACGATTGCAGCCCAAAGGTGCACCAGAATCGCCTCGAGCACTGGAAAATCAAAAAGTGGGTTCATCGTATGTGACGCTTAAGTGGGAAGCGGGCTTCGACGGGGGGCTGTCGAGTACAAAGTACTTTGTGAGATACCGAAAGGTGTCGATGCGAGGGTCGGGCGCGGGCAGCGAGCACTGTTCCGCCGACCGCACCGCCGATTACGACTGGATGGAATACGACTGCGGACGCACCAACCCCTGCAATGTTACTCGTCTCGACCAACACAATAACTACTCTTTCAAGGTAATCTTTCTTCTTATCGCAATTTTTCTGTCCAGTTCTAGTCTAGAATTATAAAAATACATTTTTAACGTAACAAGTTTTCTCTTCATATTACATTCATTAAATTTCACAATTTACAATAGAGAATTCAATTTTCATCGTAGTAATTAGTGATAGTGTATTTGATCTTCTGAAGTTAACAACTTGAATGAAGTATTAACTTATTTTGTTGTTTTTTCTTTTCATTGTTATCGCTACCGACAGCATCTGACATTTGTTTTCAAGGTAAATCGCCCGCCGGGCGCCGTCAGTTTATTTCAGTTTTCCGATGTCTTGTTTTATGTTTTGTGCCGTCGCTATGAATTCCACACGCTTTAGAATGCTCACCATTGAGTCTGGTTTAGCTGTAGACATCGATGCTAACGTGGAATGTGTTTTAGGTGAAGGCGGTCAATACTAAGGGACAGAGTAACTACTCGAATGAGATTACGGTGACGACGAAGGTAGACAAGATCACACCTCCGGAGCAGGTGACGTACGACCCGAGCACGCGAGCCATCGCCTTCACCGTGTCACCAACTTGCTTATCTCTGGTTGGAGTAGCCGAGGGGCTAGCTTACACAGGCGGTGCTGGAGGCTGGCAGGTCATTACTATTTACACTCTTTGTTTAAATTGTTTTTAACCGACTTCAAAAAAGGAGGAGGTTCTCAATTCGAATGTATTTTTTAACCGACTTCAAAAAAATAGGAGGTTCTGAATTCGAATCTTTTTTTTATGTTTGTTACCTCATAACTCAGTCATTTATTAACCGATTTAGAAAATTATTTTTATTTGAAAAGGTACACTTCTCGTTTGGTCCCATTGTCATCAGATCAGGATTTGATTACTTCTTAGTGTACTTTGAAGTCGGTTTAAGTTTTTTGTAAAACAGTCCAATTATGTACTCTCAGTGACAATATGAATTCACGAACGCTATTTTAAAATGTCAAATTACCACCCATAAATATAAATACGTAAAAAAGCGATGATAAAACAGACAAACCATAAATATTAAATTATAATACCCAGCACAATTTTTACACTGTCGGAATAAAGCTGATCCCGGTTATGAAGCGAGAAACTAATAAAGCCATTCCTTTTGACTACGGTTGTACCTACAGGACAAATATTTTGAAGCTTCCGAGTTGCCAAATAGATACCTTGAATTCTTGGTCTCTACTACGTGACCGGAATAAAGAAAAGTAACGAATTTTGTTAGTAGCATTTTTTGAAGGAATTTAAAAATAATTGTGATGAACCGTCAGAAATCGAATTAAAGTGAATGAGTCAATGGTATGAGAGCTAATTCGCAATACATTACATTAAATAATTTTATCCCTATACTATATTACTTTCTCCCGTTTACAATATTTAACAAAATATAAGAAAAATAATTAATTACATATATAGGACTTAATTAAATATGTAGCGGGAGACAGGAGTCCAAACTGAGTAGACCCCGTACTATGGATCCCCTGGTCTCCGCCTCTCACATTGCAAATATTGTGCATGTGTGTAAATAATATTGGTTTAGTTTTTTGCATAATTATTTATTAACTTATTATTATTAGAATTTGATCGTTACTTTTACGAAATGCTGAGGCATCGATCTACCTCTTTGGAGATAAAATGTTTTAAGATGTATAATTACTTACCTAAGATATCACGAAACCATATAATTTATATATTTATTCTATAAATCAGGTTGTGGATACAGTACCATTACGATTATCTGGCGCAGTAGCGACAGTGCAGGAAGGCACCTTGGAATTACCGAACAAACCCAATCGAAATACCGGCCGCTTGATCACAGATCCGCCTACTGACGACCTCAACCCTCGTCTTCGACTCAAACTGTGCTTGCAGGTCAACCAAGAAGTATGCAGCGAGTATACTGAAGCTGAGAGTAAGTTATACCGCCTTTTCATATATTATTATATCTGTGTGACCGCTTGAAAACTAGCTAGATCGATTTTCGCCCCCACAAACCCAAATATAGCCATGAAAATCATTAGAACCGTTTTCGAGATCGTAAAACATTTATACAAATATTGCTCGTTTAATACTAGGTATAGGATAGTACACATTTTATTATCACTAGATAAACATGATACATATTTCATAGGGATAAACGGTAATCGGAAAGGCGAAAAAATTTATCGTACAAATTAAGTTCCCGTCTGAAACGCGGATGAAATAACAATAAATAACGTGAGAGCTACAATTATACATTATGGATGACACTGAATTGTTGTTCTCCGTTTATTTTACGTAACTTTAATATCTGGCTTCCAATTCTTAACATAATATTTTCTTTTTAGTTGGTCCTTCTTACATAAAAGAAGCGTCTGCGTTGAAAAAGGCGACCACAATAGCCATATTGGTATCATGTGTCGTATTTTTGCTGTTTTTGGGCTTGTTATTCATATTCTGCCGATGTAAAAGGAAAGAGAACAAAAAGGATAGATCTAAAGATTACGAAATGGACTCGATGAAACCGGCAAAGGTGACGCCGCAGAATCAAGCGCCGCCGCCATACTATCCGAGTGCGGGAATGGATAATAAGGCTCTGGAACATTCCATGGACTTGGCTCGGTCACTCGATGACTCCAAGAATACAATGTACGCCACGCAAGGTGGATATGCGTATCATGTCGCGCCACATACGCAAACACACCCCGTACAAGCCGTACCTTCTTCAGATTGTAAGTATCACTATAAAGTCGTACGTTTTATATCACCCCACCATTTATTCTTGCCTAATTATCATCTATCATCTCTTTAATTCATGTTTAGTTAAATATATTTTGTTGAAGATAATTGGTTTATTTGCGTTTTAAACTCTCTTCTATTTATTTATTTGTAACATTTTCTCTTGTGCAATCACTAAGGACTATCGACCGTCTACGTCAAAGGTAACAATTCGAAAAGCTGTGAGCACCCCGTATTCGTATGCATGATGAGTGTCACCTCTACCCTATACCGTAGGCCCAGGAATAGTTAGTAACCAATCTCGTTCTTTGTAGGGGGAAACATGGGATACGTAGAGAACAGCTACACGAATAGTAACAACGGAGGCAGCGTCAACTCTCAGGATTCGCTGTGGCAGTTGAAAATGGCCGCGGGTAATACTGGCGGTGGTATGGCAGCGCATCAGATAATGGACCGTCAGAGCAACTACGAGTACGACCCGATCGCGCACGGCGGGTACCGCACGATGGAGGAGTACGCGGCGTACACGCACCTGCCGCACGCGGGAGCGGGCGCGGGCGTAGTTGCGGGTGCGGGCCAGCCGCCGCCACCGCACTCCGCACACGCCGCCGACTACAACCTGCGCGGCAGCCAGAACCCCTCGCGCCAGGAGTACTGCTCCGACCCCTACGCCTCCGTGCACAAGACTAAGAAACGCATGGACCAACACATCGGTAACTACGGTTTGTTCTTTTATCTTTACTCTATTCATATGGGTTTTTAAATTAATTTTATTTTTTATCGTTTTAATGAATGACGCCTTTTAATATTCCTGTAATTCTATTGTTTAGGTACTAGCATTGTTTCATTACGTCTTTTGTTTTTTGTTACAGAATCACCGTATCATGAAGTGAGTGGTCTGCCGGAGTACGGTGGCGGTGGTGGGGGAGGGGGAGGGAACGGTGGCGGGGTAGGGGGCGGCGAGGACGAGAAGCCGCCGCACCTGTCGCTCAGCTACGACGAGTCCCTCGAGTCCGGGTACTCCACGCCCAACTCACGCGCACGCCGCGTCATACGCGAGATCATCGTCTGAAGCAACCCTTACCTGCGACCACTCCACCTGTAAGTATAGGCTGTAATGTATAAGATACTCGACGGAGGCCGAAGATTACTTAATAAAACAACATTTTCTCACGTCCTATGGACTGTCATTATGAGCGGAGGCAACATCGATACTATAAATCCTGTTAAGCAACCATTGTTATGTTTAATTGATTAAAAGATAGGTAGGATTTAAAATGAAGCTCCGTTTAAAACAATGATCCATAAGCACTTTGTTTTCACTGCCAGATACTAAGACAAAACTTCTACGCGTAAATGAATAGCTCAAATTAGACATTGAAGCGCAACTAATCCCATTAAACAGATTAAGCGTTTACAGGGTACTTAGTACACTATAGACATGAAGCTATCAGAACTTCATGTGAACTAAGTTACGAGCAACATCGAAACATTTACTGTTAAGTAATTACATAAAATAGTAATAAGAACAAACTGTGAGAGTATGATGTGAAACGAACAATATGCGTTCAGTTAATAGTAATTACAACAATCTGGTGTCACTCAGAAACTTCTGAAGGCTACAAACTTGTTGTCAAATTCATATTATTACATAAAACTTTGTAATATTTCAGAGATGAAAAGTTATCAAGAGAAGTTAATAATTTTTCGTCGAGTTTTTGTAAGATATCTGATCGCATCACATTTTATACGTTATGACATAATTTTAAATTATATTGGAATCATGACAAACCCACACATACCAACCCTTACACACGACCCTGACAAACTAATATTCGTATCTTATATTATGTAAAGGTATTTTTTGCTGAAATTCATAAAAGCATCCCTGAATTTTAAAAAACTGATAGTACGAAGCAATTTTTTTATATCCTGAAACGGGTGCTTAAAATTATGGTTTTGTAAATGAATCATCGAAAGTGTAATATTGTGATTGTTATGTCAATTGTGATAGTAGGAACGTTCGTTGTAAACGCACCTTGTGTCAATAATGTTTGAAGGCTTCCATTTTGAACCTAGAATTGATCCAACTACAACACTAATCTCAGAATCAATATCAATATCATCGAAAAACATCGATTACAAATGTAATTCTGACATGATTCCAAAATCCCTCTGCCATTGAGCCAACGTACGTTGTCTACTAAATTCATAATGATTTTCAGCGCTATTGAATTAGTAGGTACTAGTATTAGTAGTAGACTACCAATAACTCATTGGTACTCACCGATAGTTCATTGGAAAGCAATTTTAATAGCAGACTTAGGCCCCGTAACTAAGGGGTTAATTTCGCTACATTTAGAGCTTTATATACATAACTAGCTGTCCCCCGCGGTTTCACCCGCGTTCCCGGGATAAAAAGTATATATCCTTCTCCATACCATAGGCTATCTACATGCCAAATTTCATGATGATCCGCTGAGTAGTTGAGGCGTGAAGGCAACAAACAAACTCACTTTCGCATTTATCTATTATAAATTATTTTATAATTAGGCTTATGCTTTTTGACATGAAAGATCCTGTAACCTTTCCTTCAGTCCTTTTTATCTTCAAATTCAATTCAGATAAGAAAGCACATATGAAACTATGAATGTGGCAAAATTAACAACCTTATATTCACTAGTTCCATATTTAGAGCACCCCTCTATCATAAAACACGTCACGTCACGTAGGATTTAATATGTCCACTGAAACATCGAAACAGCATTAAACCAATGACGTATTATCCAGGCATCAGAGTCAAACAAGTTTGTTTGGATGCAAATAGACGTTTTAATAATGCACATGTGAAAATATGACGTACACAATCATGAAAGCCACAGTTTAGTCGTGTTACGTACGACCCGCAACCCACATAATACTGGTAATAGCTTAAATTTTTACACAAATTGCACAGCTGTTGGACGTATAACACGGATGCTCGAAAGTATAAGTTCTTGCTAGAATGATAAAAAATCTGACTGTAAAGCCAGCGGGAAATAATAAACTTGAAATACAGTGAGCATAAAATGGTTTGTATAATCAATTTTAAACCATAGTTAGTCTAAAAATAAATCAATTCTAGGTTCAAAGACAGGGTTTCGTACAGATTTGTTTTATTATAAATACGCTTGGTTGCGGATCTGCCTGGCAATATGCACATTACATAATTGTAATGGTTAATAAGTCGATCATCTTACTTACACACCTTTTTCAATTATCATGATTTTATTAGGACGTAAGTTGCAAATGTAAATTTCTTGTTAATATTCTTCACTTTTTTGAAGATGTTATTGATAGGACGTTTTTTTAGAATTAATAAAGGGTATGTATATTAGCGTTATGAGATGAGCTTGGACCCCTGCTGCACCCGCTAGATTATGCTGCCAAGTACTTACGTGATTACACGGTTATTATACTTATATACATGTGTAGGGATTATGTACGCATTTTACAGATGAGCTTAGTAGAATTCTGACAAAATATACCTGCATTAAAATAAAGACTGCGGCAGGTAGAATCAGATTTTTATTATAAAATTAAGAATTGTAATCGTTATATTTCACAATTGCAATTTTTCAATTAATTTTATTATGTACACAGATTACAGAATAAAAGGCAGATGGTGCGCGCGGAACACGAAAGTAAAGCCAAAAAAGCAAATAAAAATTCAAAATCAGATGCCTGGTATTCGTTTTCCAGTTTGTATTTGCTTTGTTTAACCACAATTTATAAATAAAGCAGTGTTTTTTGTTAAATAAAGTTTGTTAAACAAAGCACATACTGAATCTGTATTTACTTTTTTGGCTTCACTTTCGTGTTCCGTGCGCTCCATCTGCCTTTTATACCGTGATCTATGATTATTGTCTTGTATCTGTATTAACTTTTTGATTGGGGCATATCATATTAAAATGTATGTTCGAAATCAATTGAAAGCCCTGTGATTTATTCATGTTACAGATATAATTAATTAAAAATAAAAAACTATTGCATTTTAAACTTTTGACTATCATTACATCTCAAGAATGTTGTTCATGTTATACATTCATATTATTATTTAAATTGAAAAGCAAGTTAAGTTAATATTTTTCTTAATCTATCATATTTAAGTTTTATACCTAGCTGCTTTTAGTTTTTAATTATATATAATGTATCTATAGATTTGCTTTTTTCCATTATTTTATGATATTACGACTTATCAAACATATTAAATTACACGGAATCTGCTATCACAATGTTAAATTTTTTAGATTTAATCATTACAAATTGATTAAATCATAGATAGCGAAATAATCAGATGTTTGTGATTTAATACATAAACTTTTTTGTGCGCTAATTAAGTGCCATAATTTCACAAATTAAACGTTTCGTAAAACTTTCCTTGTGTACTAAAATTCAATATTTTTAGGAACAAAAATAATCTCTTCCTAGACTTAATTTTTTGCCTTTGCATAACTAATGTTTTATTTTAATTGTAAAAATAATTGTGTTAAAAATACTTTGAAGACTTAATATCGATTAATAATTTAAAAAGTTTCAAAGTACCATTATCAAATTCTAATTAAGAAAAGAAATGTGCCCACCTTTATTTATGATAGGTAAAATAAAAAAACCTAATTATTTTGTAATCTCTCTCAATCTCAAATAATTTCATCAATGTGTTTCAGACACAACGGAATTTCATTTTCAAGAATCATTTAAATTATGTACTTAGTTTGTAAGTATTATCATATGAGACGTGACTATTAAATAGATCTGCTATTTGAAGTTCGGAATTAACAGTTTGTCTTCTCGCAGTACCTAGATATTTAGATTTTGCACTGAATATTTTGTATGATACTCATAATATTAATATTGCAGCTGATTACTTTTAAGGTAGATATATATTTAATCTCAAGAAACATAAATTGGGATGTAAAGCGAATTATGGAAATAATTCAAATCTTGAAAACTAGGTTTTCCACTGATATCGATAAACGACGCAAATATGCTGTTTGAAAAATGTATTGATCGACACTTAATGAAACTGTACATTGACTTCAATTTTCCTCATTGCCACGAGTGGAAAGTACACACGGCTACACATCAATCTATACATTTCCAGTATAAGCTGATCTCGCATTGTAAAAGATTTCCGTACAATGAGAGGTCAGCCTATACTGGAAATGTATAGCTTGATGTGGATCCGTGTGTACCTATTTCAAATCTTTTTTGTTTGTTTAAATAAAGTATTACGATACAAAAAATGTTTTGGTGGTAACTGCTTGCCTTGAAAATATCGACTTAATTTATTCTTAGGCATGTGCTTATTTCTATAGATGCTTTTATGTATTGATTTAATGAAGAAATAGTGGATAAGTTAAGTTATAGATTACTGTGGGATGATGCACTGATGGGGCTTTATGATCTGATCCTGAATCATTTACATGCCTTTTATGTTTGTTATTATGTCTCAATATTACTTCTCAAAAACAATACTCAGCAGAATTAAAAATAACAAAAAATAATAAGTTTAACTTCGTGGCAGTGAGTAACTTGAAGTCGAAATACTTAAATGGACCCCAAATATGAAATTTTCTACTTAATACCCTCGGATTCTAGATTGACCGCCTCAAATTAAAAGCGACCAATCTATAAACTGAGAAATCAATGAATGAACTATCACACTTTTTGTTAGATTAATGTTATTAAACTTATAATTAGGTGTAAGAGCATCAATCTACGGCCGGCAACAGGGGTGCCAATTGTATGTATGTATCAATAAATATAATTTTCTTGACATTTTAAATTGTCGGATATGACGAGCTGCTTAGAAACTCTTTTAGATAATAATTGTTATAATATTCTTCTGTTTGATAAAACGCACTACAAATCGTAGATTTATTTTTGTATAAAATGCGTAAAATTCATTATAGAAATGGAGATTGAATTGTATTTGGCAGAGGAATGATATCGAAGGAAACTTTATATAGGTTAGTGATTATATCGATCAGCAGTACTGACTGATTTACTGTTACATTAATAATAGCTTTTCCATTTTACACACATATCTAATAAAGTTGCAAAAGCTATCTGCGTGCTTGTTATATGGTATGATTTTGAGTATGAATATTATCGGTTGAAACTATAATAATTAACTTGAAAAAATAGCAACACGTCATTTACTTAAATTGTATCAAAAGGCCGTATTATCATTTATCCTATCGCAATGCCTTAATTCCAGTCAAAAATTAGTTTGTAATTTGTTGATAATTTTGTATATTTTTCACAATCTCCATATATTTGCCATAAATTACATTTAAGTAATGAGGGAGTCGATCACAATCGTAGGTATTTAAGAATCGATTTCTAGTATGAAATAAATTGTAAATATTACTTAATGTACCTAATAATAAATGAATTTTATCGTATATGTTTGTTGTTTTCTTTTATAAATCACCAAATTTTAAACACTTGATAACAATTAGGTATGAATATTAGAACTACAAATATATATTGCAGTTGAAATAATTTTGGTTCCTTCTTTGTGACATTACCACTTTCGATCACATCATCACGTACTAGTAAGATCGTGGTGAAGCACAAATCCAAAGTATTCAAAAAATCATTAGTATTCCGTTGGCGTCAACTCAAACAGCTATCGACTGCAGAGAAAATCATTAAGGTAAGTAAAGTATTTTAAATAAACTATATTAAATATAAATCCTAATTTATTTAACGCCAGCATATAAACTAATGTTGCTTTTTCTTCTTAATTTATTCAATTAGAAAAGCTAGGAGATGAAAGACCTATCGTTTTATTATTCAAATTAGGTACTTAATTGACTGCAAAAATTTACAAAACACAGCTTCGGGTAGCTCGTAGTACCGTAGCACGTCTACGGATTTCCACACATATTATGTACTACGCCGCGCCTCGTAGCGTAGAGTGTAGAAGTACTCATGTGGTAGAAGTTTCTAACGATGTCCAAAGTTTTGAAATATGAGGGCATACTACATTGTATACCTATTAGTTGGATGGGCAACAGAAGTTTATGAATACACACACATATGGTCCATAGCAAACGTAGCTCAGCACAGAGTGAAGTGAACTAAGGAGTAAGTTTTTGCGTCTATTCTCTAACTAACGAACCGCTCTGTTGTCTAGGTAATCTATACCGCCCATATTGTAACAACTATACTAATGAGGCATCTCATCTATGGAATGTATTGGGATGTTCGTTCGTATAAGCTCTAGCTAAGCTTAATTGTATCCATACCGACGCGACGTTAACGAGTTTACAATGAACCTGTTAATGTGAGGTGAAAATGTAGGTACTAAGAATATCTACTTCAGAATATTGAATATGTTACCGGTAATGTATGAAACCTAGGAATTCTATCCCATTCATAGGAAATGTATACAATGACGAGCTAGTTTAGAAAATGTGTAAAACAATTTGTCAAAAGTTATTTAAAACACATATCTCCTAAGTATACATGTCCTAGGTATTATATATAATTCCTGAATGGTGCTAGCAAATGTGTAAAATTTAACTTAAATTATCCTTTTAATTGTGCAAAAATATGGATCTAGCGCTCGCCGGCCGCTCGCTGTCGTGGCAACGCTCGCTTTGTCAAAGTTCTAACCTAACCTTTTCCATTTTTCCAAAATTGTTCATTTGTGTTGTAATCTACCTAATCTCGAACTTCCGATTGCTGCTTAGGGGATGTATAGTATAGAATTCCTGGGAAAAGTATATAATAAAATTTATTTCACACATTTCCTGCCGATTTTTAACATTGTATATTTTTCCTAGGAATTGTATAATAACGGATTACATACATTTCCGATAACAAATATATACACAAATAGTTTTCACCCGCGTTCCTGAGGATCTTATGCAAGTTAAAAAAGGAATCTATATGTTAACCCAGGTCATGGTCTACCCGTGTGCTGAAATTCATCACGATTGGTTTGGTTGTGCCGTGGAACCGTCAAGAGGTAGGTAATAAACTCACTTTCGCATATTATAATTTTAGTAGGACGGGAAATAATTAGAACTTTTCAGGCGTTTTATGATGCTGCTGAAGACTCAATTAGCGATGACTTCAATTAGTGATGACATACGGAACAGAGACGTGGTCTTTCACTGCTGGCCGCATAAATAAGCTCAGAGTCACTCAGCGAACTACCATAGAGCAAATAATATACTATCTTGCTATGCTCGGAATTTCGGTCCGAAATGAGGACATTCATAGGAGAACAAAAATTACAGACATAGTTAGTAGATTTAGTATGCTGAAGTGGCAATGGGCAGGCCACATCGCTCGAACACCGATAACAAATGGGGAAGGAAGGTTCTCAAGTGGCGGTCTTAGGCTGATGTGAAGGCGTTTTTTGTAGGTATATTGATTTATAAAACATGGAATTGTTTTTAAAAATCATTTTAGTTTTAATAAAATGAAATAAATTAATTACTCCATTGATTAATGCTCTTATAATTGACTTTGTTCAATATTCTCTTATGTAACCAAACCATCTGGGCAATCAGAAAATGATGGATAGCATCGTGCGGCCTCGCGGCGAGATTGGCAGATTTCTGATTATATTCCCAATGATACATTTTTCCAGTTAATTCGTACAATTGGCTGATCGGTGCTTTTTTGTAACATTTGCGAATATCATTCAAGGTTAATCCATATTTTGATTTTCTATAATCATGTAGTTACCCACGATAAACTAGACTTCTGTCCATGCAGGTAACATATTGCATTGTTACCGAGAAAAATGCCTGTGACACTTATAGACAGCCAGTGAGGTGATTCCATAAGAATGTCCCTTTTCCAATTCTGCTACGGTTATACAAACGGGAGAGATCTTCGAATAAAATAACTCACGCGTACATATTTGTTCGGTTGAATTGTTTTCCTACTGTGCGCCATTCAGTGCCCAATGTTCAAAATATTTGCAATACAAAGCACGATTATTATTAAGATAAAAATTCTTGTCATATCTCCTTAGGTTTCTCTATTTGTTGTGATTCCCATATATTTTCATTTTCCTTATCTCTTTATGCAAATATGAAGTTACAGTGCATTCTTACATCGCGTAATTGCGGACCCAAGTTTTGGGAATAATTGATATGTAGGTACCTAACTGAGATAGCAACTACTCAGGCTGTAGTGCGAATGAAATAGACAATATTAAATTGTACACACAATACAATACATACAATTTATACGGTCCACATTCGAGAATCCTAATCATAAAATTATAAATCGGTCCAGATAAAAGTAACCTCCTGTAGATATTTTGCTTGTCTTTTTCTGTCGTTTTTTTAACCGAATACGAAAATGTATAAAGCATAATGAGGTTTTGTCAAACATTTCCTTTTTAGTACAGCTTTTTTGGTGACTGTACTTGCATTGTCTTCCAATATACTAATGTATACCAAATATCCAGTCAATCCGACCACTGGAAGTGGGTGAAATTCGACTTGCAATATTTGACCCAAACATACATACATACATACATTGCAAGTTACATTCAAAAGTTAACAGATTTCGTATGCGTATTTCAACTAATAGCTGAAACTGGAAACTTCAACACCGATTTCTGATTGATTAACAAACTTCTGTAATCAAATAATTGGTTCCGAGTTGATTAGACAGACTTCGGCCGCATTCCAGTACAGTTTGCCTAGGAATGGCATCGATCAATTTCAGATATAAGGGGAGGTCTCAGCTCAAATTCACAAAAATTGGTTTCTTTGAGAGTCGAGTAACGCAATGAAATACCTAACACAAAATACTGTGGATAGAGCACAGTTTTGAGAAAAAATTTAACCGAATTGAATATTAAAAAGTGCTTTGATATTCCCAAAAAAAAAATCGTAAGTTACGTCTAAAAAAATCTTTCGCGTCGAAATTCTCCTTTTTTCAGCGATGACAACATTTTTTTTTTTTAAGAATTTATAAGATACAGATTAAGATTAGAATGTTAACCGGACATTTATTCAATTTAATGTGTATATTCTGTATAATCTAAAGAAAACCCGTAAATAACAGTCCAATTCATAGAGTCGACACATTTTTGATTTACTATTTTCAACCCTAATCCAGTGAAGAACGAGTGCTGTCAAAATCGTAGTCAGTCCGCGCCTTAAATGAAAATGTTTTGTATGAGTAATATGCTGTATTTCCGAGAATCACATCACAAACAAACAAGCTAAAACCTAAAATTAAGTATATAGGTATGACACGAACATGATTTAAAATTGTCATATCCTAAGAGCAAACGCTGCCTGTTCTGGGAACCTTGCCGTTAATCAGCAGTAAAGCAGCGTAAAGCAGCGGGAGACTTGAGAAAATTGTATATGTAGATTGTAATTTGTACATATTAGTTGTAAATAAAAACGGTTGTAACATATTTAAAATTATTGTTGTATATCTCACTCAACCCTTTTATCATCCCTCCTACACAATAAACAATTGTAGGAAACAAAATGGAGCAAATATTATGTGATTTAAAAACAATTCCTTTTTACTAAATAGATAAGATCGAGGTTCCCGTAGCTTGTTTCGTTCGACCGTACAGATCGTTCGATCAGTGAATATAATTAATAATTACTATATGGGCGTCGTTAGGGTGTGTTGGGGTCTATAAAGTGGCCTGGTAACTTCGCCATAATTTAGTAGAGGCTCTGGATAGGGGATAACAAGCGGTAACCTAGGATAAGTTACTTATACCACTACATTGTCTTGTCAAGTAACAAAGGGCTGTAAAATGACATTCGGCCATTTTAATAAGGACACTAATAAATACAATTATAGGTACAATTTCTAACGGTAGGTGAACCATTTTATATCCGAATACAAACAGGGTCTTTTTATTATTCAAGAGATCAAGGATATTCTTTATCAAACTAAAGAGTGTATCATAGAGTTAGAATATTATATAGTGATAGCGTTAACAATGTTACGTTTTGCGAGGCGTGAGCAGTTTCCATATTAATGCACTCACAGATATATTGTCAGTCAACTAATTGATTTACAGTCAGACAATATGTCGATATGGATTCGTTGTCATTTGTTCTAGGTATGGATAAAATAACGAGAAATTGGCATTCATTATATGTATTTTAGTCGTTCAAAGTATGTACAGTATTACCCAACTGATATGGCGCGTCGTGAATCTTCTTTCGCACAGAAAAGAAAGAATGGCTCCGAATATTAACCAAGGAATGCTTAAAACTTACAATCATCCTTAGATCACTTCTATAAGGTTCATAATACACTGCTATTAGTTCCGTCTCACTCGCAAGTCCCGCCCCTCTGCACGGCGCGCGCTTACATGACGGCAGCTGCCGACCAATAGCGTTTCCCGCGCTTTGAAAATGTATCTTCTGCGCAGGTACATCGGTAAGCCATATCAGTTGGGTACTACTGTACGCGTTATTCGTTTTAAGACATTTAGACCGTAGCCATGCTCACGGACCGTACTCTAGTACAGTCGCTCTATTATTATTCTAACTCTATGGTGTGTATCTTACTCAAAATGTAAGCAACATTTTAATTTCGGTACCTAGTATGGAGTAATTACCATATAAAGTTGAAATTTTTATATAAGAGCGGTAATGTTTCTTAATCAGAGAACACAAAGAAGAATAAACATTTCGAGAACACTCTACTACCCAGGTATACCTAATATGATAAGAGTATTTTACCAGCAACTTCAACACAAAAAGGAATAAACAATAAGTGTTATTACAAGCATTAAGTACCTTTACAGGGAGAGGAGAGTGAATTAGTCTATTTATCAAGCTATGCTGCAATGAGGTAACCAACGAACCGTATATAAACCTTTATCTAAACATATACCTACGAGGAAAGGATTTGACGATTAAATCGTCTCACGTTTCTTGATGTCGATAACAGAGAGTAACATTAACGAAATTGAGTTTCACTTTGGACACAACTTACTCACATGTTGGGAGAACTTTATCTATTTTATAAGACTACTTTTATGTTTATGTTGACTTATAAATCGGAATCTGGAACTTGTGGACGGGTAGGCAAAAATGTGAAAGTTTTTTTCCTAACAATAATTGTGTTTGGAAATATTTGGTCAGCGACGGAGATATTTTTATTGGAAACTTTAGGTGTATCCTGTTTGGTAAGTTTTATATTGAAGGGATAAATATTGTGGGTTTTTACTCGATTTTGACGGTGCTGGATTTTGATTAGATTCCCGCCTGCCATAATCTCTACTTTATCTAAAAATCTACGATCAAAATAGTGTCAATAATTGAATCAACTACTATGGCAATATTAATCTACGTAAAGTATATAGACAATATTAAATGTAACAGACTTCGTGGATATAATAGTGTTATGGCTGAAACGGGGTTTGGCTTTGAAATTATGCAGAAATTCATAATTATTAGCAGAACCCCAAACGATACTCGGAAATATTCTACACATAGATATTTCTTATACTATATCTACACAAATTTTCTAAATGCGAACATATTATGAAATTTGCATTTTGAGGTAGATGTTTTTCGGATATACGTCCTAGATATAGGTACGTAGGGGTGTACCTTCTAATAAATGATTTCAAAGCAAGGTGATAAAGTTACGTTTTCACGGCCGATCCTATTGTGATGAATTTTGGTAGATGAGTAGTTTGGGTCACGGAGATAATCATAGGATATATCCCGGAGATGCAGTTGGTACTGCGGGGACAGGTAGAAATATAGGTAAATATAAAAGTTTGTAAGCATGTTTCTTTGTATGTTTAAAAAGTCACGTCAAAATAGCTTATAACGGAAGCAATTCGCCAAGCACCTTTCGGTGTGTTCCGATAGCTGCACTTGAGAGCCAGTTCCTTCTAGGCTTTGTGTGCTTACCACCTTCGGCCGCATCATCACTTACCATGGTGAGATTGCGGTCAAACACAGGCCTATAAACAGTAAAAAAAAAAAAAAATAAGTAGAGTAGGTATATCCTAGAATAAAACACGCATGTAAGTTTCTTTTTTTTTATTCGACCAAGTCGGCAAGCACGCATACGGCCCGCCTGATGGTAAGCGGTTACCATAGCTTGCAACACACGTAGCATCGCTCACGCGTTACGCGACCTTCCCCCCTCCCCTATGAGCTCTGGCAACCTTACTCACGCGCAGGAACACAACTTTACACAACAAATTCTGTAAGGACGAGGTAATTCCCCAGTCGAGCTGCTCTTTGAACGAATAAACGCTATGCTAAAATAAAATTGATCGCTCGGTAACTTAAATTCGTGGGTGAAGCTTTTAGTATTAGCTTTTAAATAAGTCCATAGATTTTTTAAAGTGCATCATATGTATCCTTTATGCTATTTTTAAATAAGCAGTAAAGTCTGGGACTAGCTACCACCTTGCTTCTGAACATACATTCAACTACAAAATTATTCACTACAAAGTTTATTTAGTGAACCCGCCAGATAAAGCGCATGAAACCTCCGAGTCTCGAAGGATTACATAAAGAACAATTCAACATCCAACGGAATGGACCTAAAACTTTAGGAGTGAATTGGGCATTCAATTAACTTGAATCAAATTTTTCAATAGCATTACCGCAACAATGTAATTCGCGCAGTTTTTTTCAGATATTGCATAGGTATGCAGGGGTTCATGGGAAAACAAGAATGGAGAACTCCTGATCACTATCTGGAAAAATGATTATAGTATAATTTTTTAAGAAATTCCTTTACTTACATGGAGAAATGATTTGGTTAAATATAAGCGAATCCATAAAAGTCCAATGACATATTAAAGGTAATTAATATCTCCTAAAATAAGGATTTATCAGGATATATAGGACTTTTATATATTGACTATCATGAAAAATGTCGTAAAGCACTTAACTCATTATGAAACCGATGAAGAGAAGATAGAGAGAGAAATGACACGTAGGAGAAATGACTTTATAATCAAAATTATACCTAAACTAAATATTGTAAAACATTGTCCCCAATATCAGGCTATACAAATATTCAATCAGTTGCCATCTGAACATAAAGGTATTGTTTACAAATCTAGTATTTTCAAAGCAAAACTGAAGGATTTCCTATTGGAAAAATGGAGGAAAAGTGTTGCTATTCTTTGGAGGATTTTGTGTAACAATGTGATTTATTTATATTGATCTCTTTGACATTTTAAACTTAATGTAATTAAATTTTTTGTTGTTATTTATAGTCTTGACATGCGCATATTTTTTTATTATTATTAATCTATTTGATTGTATAATTTTTTTTTTGCTGTAATTGTTTTTGTTAATAAGTCTTTGTCGTCTTTGTATTTTATATTGTAATGCCATTCAGACAGAACGCAAGTTTTTTTATGAATAAATGAATTGAATTGAATAGATATATGCGCTACTAAAAAGTTTACAAACTAACAATAAATTCTCTAGAAAATGTTAATCTATTCGTATATTACCAAATTATAATTTTGAAACTTCGCAAAACGTCGGGGGTCCCTTATGATATAATATTTTAATCCATACATAAATAAGCAGAAAGTTTACACAACGAGTAGGTGGGTAATCCCTGACGCAGAAACGTATCTACATCTACATACCTATAGATATTTCGGAAACCTGTCACGTTTGCTGAAGGGCCAAATGAGATTTTCGAAGGTCCTCGGTTCATTTATTGAAAATGTAAACGAGGGAAGGACATTTATTACAAGTGACAAGTATTTGACATGCGTCTCTTTGCACAAATAAAATAAAATTGATATTATTGATTTATCAACACACTTGCTCGTAAAGTGAGTCTTATTGCACCGTTTTTAGTTTTATAATGCAGCTTATTACGCACTAGTGATTTTTACTTTACATTACCCCACAGTTTTGTTTGTCACTTGCAGGGAATAATTATTAATTAAACTAGGTAAAACAGTTTAACAGCGCATCGCTGTAAAAAAAAAACCTGCGCGCCGTAATCTATACATATAAAATGCTTTGTCCTGAATGACTGACTGACAATCAACGCACAGCCTAAACCGCTGATCGTAGAGACCTGAAACTTGGAGGGTGTGTTCTTTGTATGACGTAGGCATCCGATAAGAAAGGATTTTCCGAAATTCTACCCCTAAGGGGGTGAAAAACGGGGGCAAAGTTTGTATGGGACAACGTGATTCCTTGGTCCGATCTACTTCAAATTTTGCGTAAACATTCCTTAACAGAATTGATGGAAGACGTGTTTCGTATTTTATTGAAACTCATCGCCTAACGCGGTCAAAAAGGGGTAGAAAGTTATTTTTGGGGTGATTTGCATCGATGTTGATATCAATACTCCTTAGCGCTTTCGATTTAAATATTCTTTTATATTTGACATTCCAATTTTAAACAGTAAATTGCATTGAACCGTAGACGGAGAATTACAGGTAGACAGGTCAAGATACGTATACGTCAACACGTGTATGTGTGAGCAGGACTAAGCGTATTTTTGTCCCTATCTCGGGTATAGGTTTTTATAGTTTGACCTCAGTGTCGTTTAGGCCAAAAAAGTTTGTGTATATATGATATTTGTTGATGAGAGCAGTGAAACCCTAATTGTATGTTATTTGTGACTTTGTATCAGCGTAGCCAGACGTCCTGATTTTTTGCCCAAAAGTGAATGTCCCGCGCTTGACAGGTTCAGTCCCGCTTTTCATCATCATCATCGTTGGACGTAGAAGTGGGAAATTATAAAGACACCACTGCACAGAAATGGCACCAGCTTTCCCGTGACGCGTCTTAAACACCACAGTGGTATTTAAGGAGAACCGCGCCAATGTGCGCTAAATGTCACTGTGATAGTATACAAAATACAAACTTCTAAGTCAACGCAATCAAAAGATACGGCCGTATATGCCGCATATTTTGATGCTCGCAAGGGAATCAAAACCTACAGGGTACTTCCCGTTGACCTAGAATTATACATTTTGGCAAGAAGCAATTCCATGTAGAACAAGTAAAGGAAGAAATCCGAAAAGAGTTTTGCAGTTACATCGCAAAAAGAAGAAAAAATTGCCATTATATCACAACAAAATCGTAAAAAAGGAGAAAAATCTCCTAGAATCGATACCCGTGATTATTGAACTATTAACATAGGTACCTACATGTTTCTACGGAACTCTCGGTGCGTAAGTTCGACTCGCACTTGGCCGGGTTTTTTTTAGTATATTCCGCTTTCGGCGATAGAATCCCGCTTTTTTTTACTCAAGCAGTTAGAAATAACCGCTTTGACCCAAAAACAAAAAAACTGGCAAAGCTGCTTTGTAAGGTCCTAATAAATTAGTGAACTTCCTCTTGAGGGATGATGAATGCATAGTTCATTAGTAATCAAAAAATAGTATTAGAAAAACAATCCGAGGGAAAGAAAAATTTTTCTTCTTTGACTTGCATAGAAAAACTCCATACATTTATTAGGACCTTATATATTCTCAAAGATATTGTTTGGTGTGTAGTGATGTTGAATTGTTGTGGTATTGGCTGTAAAAGCCGTATTGAACGAAATGAACCAAACAAAAATACAGTAAGTAAATAAAAGGATTACTATACTCAAGTGTATTTTCGGTCAATATGCATAATATAATAATGCAAGTTGTATAGATAATTTCATCTAAATACGATACAAATCCAAATATATATGTAATTATGTCGAACTATCGCTATCTTCTTCGCTATACGCTGACAGCCTATCTACCTACAATTCTCTATCTACGCATTGCACCAACTTTTTTTTAATAAAATCAGATTGAATTTTTAAACATGTTATAAGGAGTATCTTAGCTACTTTTATTTTTGAAAAATAATTAATGTTCCGCGCAAAAAAATTCAAACCGTTCGCGGGTGAAACCGCGGGGGTCTGCTAGTCTGTAAATATTTGTGTATGTGGTTGAATAAATCAACTCCAAAAACTGTTTTTTTTCCTCACAAGTGTGTTGAAAAACGTCTAATGATACGTGTGTGTAAACTTTCGGCTCCCTTATCGCACTTGCCTGCGGCTCGCGCGCTTAATTCCGCCTCGTGTGTAATAACCAACTTTGCACACTAGTATCATAATGTACTATTGTTCTATCCTAAAAGAGTAAAATTCTGTGAACTTATCGGAGGCAAATTGTAATGGTGATAAGTTTGCTACTAGAAATGCAATTGTAACTGGGCATCGCACATGTTAAACAATACAATTAGCTGACTCAATAACGCATTACAGACCAACCTCATAAATCATTAATAATTGTTGTCTATTTTAGCAGCACAGAAAAATGTATTGCATGTTTTGGTAAATCGATTTATTAATTATCCGTCACCATGCTTTAGTCGGGTGCTAATAGCATAGAAGTGGTGTCCAGGCGGTGCCTGGTGTCAGGAGTGCCTCGATAATTATTATAATCATAGTTGCGTGCTTACATAACACACTGCCGCACACCGCCCCAAATACATAGTTGGAACTTGCATGAAAGAGTTTTTTACAAGCGATAAATTGAAAACTAAGGACTACCGTTTCTGTGGCCACTGTGTTTGAGTTTTTTTTTTTATCGAATTCAGAAATGTTGTCCAATGCCTCTCAGAACTGACTCTCAAGAGCAACTTTTATTAAAATTATTAATAAACTTAAAATCCTACCTAGTAAAATAATCTTCTATATATATAAAATTCAAAGTCTTGACTGACTGACTGACTGATTGACTGATATATCAACGCACAGCCTAAACCACTGGTCCTAGAGACATGAAATTTAGAGGGTATGTTCTTTGTGAAGAGTAGGTATCCACTAAGAAAGGGTTTTTCGAAATTCCACCCCTAAGGGGGTAAAATAGGGGATGAAAGTTTGTATGAAAGTCCGTCAGTTTCGAAGTTATGATCTTCAAATTTTGTGTTTAGGCTGAAGATTGAAAATTAATGTATACGTGTCTCAGCGTTTTTAATAATTCCACCCTTGAAGCGGGATGAAGTTGTTTTGTTTTGTTTTATTGTTGTAGAAAAATATGTCATTTGGTTCCTGTAGGCCACGCGGGCGAAGCCGCGAGCAGAAGCTAGTTCATAATAAAGTTGACAGTAAAAGCAAACATAGGTCACCTCAACTCCCACATAAATAAAATCTATATAACTTACAAGAGCTTTAAAAATGTTATTGTATTGCTACATCCCTTTACACGAATCTACAAGCCTATTGTGAGCTCGTAGGAGTTGTATGTAAACGTATTAGAATTTAATTCCAGTTTTGTTCGGGGATTAAGTTTAAGGATCGTGAATATTTAATATTTCTTTCCAACGAATATCTTATTACATATTTAAGCTATTCGGAGTTTAATCCTGTTTATAATGTTTATTTTATAACTGGAACAAAAATGCGAACAAAGATTCACACTTAAACTAAGTTACCGCAGAAGTATCGGTTTCCATTCGAGAATCTCCTATCCCAACGACTTTCCGTTTTATGATAGTTGCATGCAAGCTAAAACTAAACTATTGTTGTAGTTTCAAACAGAACTAACGACTTTCCTTTAGTTTAAAAGTTGCACTTCTGTTGCATTTGAATAACAATATTTCCATAAGCCTGAAACCACAGACATAAATCTAAATAGATAACGCAAGTCCCTCCATACGTATGAAAACCAAGCGTGTCACTTTTTGTACCTACTATAATGTCACAAGAATGATTTAGTTAGATTGGCATTTGGTTTTTAACGTGAAAATGAATCTATCATATTTGTCAGCTAAACACATCCCTCGATACACATCTCTGGTGGACATGCAGCCTTCTGCCAGTTCCCTGTGCGCGATAATCAGTTTCAAAAGAAGAACATTTTTCTCCCTTTTTGCACAGATTTTGACACGCGAAGTACATACACTCGCGTCATCTATTTAAAGGTATATCTGTGCCTGAAACCCAGTTCACGTTTTATAATTCATATTGAAATCTATCCCCGAAAATAAAATAACGGTTACGCAAATACAAACAAAAAATATTTGAACATTCTAAATTCATGAAAATATGTACTCATGAAATAGGTGAATGGAATACAATTTTTACACGGACATTTTGAGACTTATTTGACAATTGGTGAACGCAATATTTCACGAATTGTGAACACGGTATGAGTCGGAATGAGTAGCTAGGCGTATGCGAATGGGTGAATGTGTTTTGTATCTTATGCCTCTTCAGTATGAGAATGCTTTTCGAGAAGAAAATTGTTTTCAATTGTTTTCTTTTATAGCTCCCCGAGGAAGGTCTTGTGTGAAATACAAAAGAGTAAAATACCGTAGAATTTCGTCTCAAGTTTTTTTCCCTTAACAGTAAATGTGATAAGTTCTTTGTAAAGTAGAGACTTATATTTTAACAGATCGTACGCATATTTTGCATTTTTTTCCTTGAATTTACAAATTGCTAAACAGAATATTTAATTTCTAGAAAAAACAAGAATTGCGATGTAGGCATACTTACGTATTTCCAATAAATGACCTTTGTTTACAATCATCCATAAAACGTATAGCTAAGCTATACATTAAATAAACATGGAACATTCTAATAACACAAAAATATGTGGAGAATCGAACAGAGCAAATAGGCTCGTCCCTTTTGTTTTATTTACTAGACTACAGTATATTATGTGGGATACATTACATTATTCATAGAACTTATTATTAGAAAAAGATAATATCAACAAGGAATACTAAATTTCAGTACCTACACTACAGTTGTCGTCTCAGCGAACACGGTCTAAAAGGCTGGGGTAAACCACTCAGTACGTTTGATTGTAACATGAATTCTGACTATAATGATTAGGATCTCAATTAAAATATAAGCTTGGATAGATTTCAGTCGCTACAAAGGTTAATTAATTAATCACGAATAACTGGAGTATTTGAAGACTATGATAGCTTAGGTAGTGACGAAAGCAACAAAGGTTGTAGATTCGAATCTTCATTGGGCAAAGGAAAAAATCGTTCATCATCACTTACCATGGTTTGTGGTCACCACATAGACCTAAACATAGTATAAAAAAACTCTCCAGAAAAGTCTCTCAAGAAAATACAACACCCAGAATGTATCGTTCACATGTAACTACAAATAACAGTCAAAAAGCCTTCTTTGTAGCTTTTATTATGTATTTCAGACGATGAAACAGAATTGTGCTTGTGACACAGTCGCCTTCGCGGGGTCCTTATCCTCCTCCTCGTTACTAGGAGATTAGTTTTAGTTTCATAAAGTGCAAATATTAAGCTATTAAAAGTCGTAGGCTAAAAGATATTGACATATTATTTTAAATCCCGTGGAAAAGCTCCATCCGTGCATTTTTAGGGTTTCGTACCACAAAAGGAAAAAACGGAACCCTTATAGGATCACTTTGTTGTCCGTCTGTCAAGACCCTTTTTTTCATGAACGCGTGGAGGTATCAAATTGAAATTTATATTAAATACTCAAGTCTATTGTCTCTTAGAGCTGTGAAAAAATCAAACTTCTAAGCCAACGCAATCAAAAGATACAGCCGTTTATGCTGCAAATTTTCGACACTCGCAAGGGAATCAAAACCTACGGGGTACTTCCCGTGAACTCAGAATCTTGAAATTTGGTTCGAAGCAACGACTTATAGCACAGATAAAGGAAACATTGCGAAAGCATACATTTTTAGTTAAATCATATAATAAAAATATTTTTAAATAATTTTAAACTTACTACCCCTTTCCTCATGAACGCGTAGAGGTATTAAATTGAAATTACTCGTTATTTTCTATCTCGCACCGTTTACTAAATTTACATTTCTGTAATGTGATTGAGTCCTCTGGATCCGCTACTGATGGAGTAGCTATGTCGTATAACATCCTGAAACTTACTCCATACTCCATACTCCATAACTGCTTTTAAACTTTCAAGTATCAACTTTTATTGTATACTTTCGGCAAACAAGCATACGGCCCACGTGATGGTAAGCGGTTACTGTAGCATATGGACGCATGCAACACCCGGGGCACCCCAGAGCGCGTTACCAACCCTTCCCAGGAACACAACATTTATATTTGGCTCGGTATTCTGTAAGGTAAGTAAGAGGTACTTCCGCAGTAGAGCTGCTCATTGAGCGAAAAACGCTATGCTCTATCTCTTTAAAAATTAAAATTTTGTCGCTATTCCAAGCGTTGTTCTTTAATTTTTTTCCATTTCCCTGTGACTTACAATCTCGAAAGAAAGTGAGTTTGTTTATCATAGTATGGCATGGAGAGGAGAGGGATATATAAGCTACTTTTTATTCCACAAATGCATGTGAATGGGGGACAGCTAGTCAAACATATAAGGTACGGAAACCACTCACACCTACTCGCACTTAAAAAAATGTCATACTTGCACTGCATGCAGGTGTTAAGCAACTGCTTAGTGGACTATTCATATTCAAGACTAGTTTCATGCAGTTGCACGCAAACAGGTGTAAGGAGAGTAATAAAAATCTTAAATATCTCTCTAATATACACATAGTAGAATACCTTACTTTGAAAATATCGTTATGCCTTCCGCAACAGGACTTTAAAATAAGTGCCGTATTGTTACGCCACCTACTGGAAATTTTAGGAATTAAAGTTTCCGTACAACTAAATAATTGCGAGGAAGGTTAAGGCAAATATTGCCTTATTGTTTCACATTTTTTTTTTAAAACAATTGAGCTTTGAATAATATTTAATTTCAATATTCCTATTTTCTAAACTCTGAAAAAGATTGAATAAGCCTTATTTTGGACGCATCGAAACATATTGATCTAAACACTCTGAAGAAAGTGCGCATGCCTGAAAAAGAGGTGTTCATTT